>CM061051.1:23492752-23542345 GCA_030762985.1 Adelphocoris suturalis
TTCACTCAATAACGATGAAATTAGCGTATTTTGGGTATGAAGGTGTATGGGATTGCCGATTTATATATTTTATAATAACAACTAATTATTTGTTCAACGATATCTATGAATCGGATTGGGAGCTTTCTTATACGCTAATTTTAGATTTATTCCCATTTACTATTACAGTGGATCGTGCACCATTTTCAAAACTTCTCTCTTTGTAAATGTTTGCGAGTGTTATTTCTACTGTGATGTTGATTGCAATATGTCTGCATCAAACGCCTTTTTTGTGGCGAGGGTTAGCAAGCGGGAGTGAATTGATGCATACATTGTATGGTATGGGGTTTGCATTTCAGTGATTAAGAGTATACTAGGTGTCTACACCAAGTTTGGACAAAAATCAAGGGGTCAATTCTAGAGCTCCTTTCTTTTTAAACGCTGTGTTTTCGAGTTATTTAATTTTTAAGATTTTTTTCGTGTTTGGTACCTTATGACATTAAAACAGCCATAACTCCCCTTAGGGTTAAAGGAACTTTAGCGCTCTTTCCAACGGTCTTCTTAGTTTTGAGTTTACAGTGATATTTGAGATCGACGTTTTTTCTTCATTTTTTCTGGTGCTAGTAAGTTAAAGTGTAAAACATTTTTATAACGGAGTTAGGGAGATCTCCAAGTGTTATCATTCGATTCAGCGTGAAAAAATACGTAGAATCCGTCCCCAAACTCGAATTTTATTAGAGGGACATTCGAGTTTCATTGGAGGGTTCGTTCATTAGAGACTTTATTCGAGTCTAACCGAATTTTATTCGTTTAGAGGGTCATTTTTCACAACAAAAAAAACCCTCGATTTCATTGTATAACCATGTTTTTCAACTTACAAACATACTTTTCACCCCCAATTAACAAATTAAAACTGAAATTGACTAGACCGTTCAAAAGCTGACAATTCGAGGAAGTTTTTTTCGATGAGTCCGATGAGCGCCTGACGAAAAACCATACCACCAGAAACCACCACCATACTAGCAGAAACCACCACCATACCACCAGAATCACCATACCACCATACTGGTAGCAGAAACACTGAAGAAAAAACGTCGATTTTAAATATTTTTTTCTAATTTTGTACCGGCCTTTTTTTTTTTTTTTTACCAACTAAAACTAACTAGAAAACTTTATTCAATATCAGGTTTATAGAGAATTTTTCGCTCTTTCCAACGGTGTTCTTAGTTTTGATTCTAAGGGGAGCTATGGTCGTTTCAATGCCATAATGTACAAAACACGAAAAAAATGCGTTTAAAAAAAATCTCTACAAAGTACTTTCAATCAGAAATGAACTTTAAAATCTACCACTAGATTTTTGCCCAAGCTTGGTGTAGACAACCTGTGCAGGTTAGTAGGAAATTCCAAGATTAATGCTTCGAACAACCCTTTTCGGTGTGCTTAACGCTAGGAAGTCTATAATAAGATTGGCGAGCCATCTCGCCATGGCGAGTCATACGGCATATTGGAAGGTTTTCATGTTTAGGCACACGTGCAGACAACCACTCAAAACCGTTAGGCCCTTTTCACACAAGATAGATAGATAGAAAGGGGGCTGCGTAGAAAGCAACTGAATTGCCGAGTCGGATACGAGGATCGAAAAATAGGGTTAACGACTCTACCCTTTCACACTAGTCTCCCGTGTGACGACGCGCACAGTGGGCCGAAAACCAATGTGTGTTTGTGTGTGCCATCATTTAGATATGAATAAGCCATACATATCAAATCAGATCGGACTGCTGTCGAGATCCTGGTGAACAATATAGCGCATAGAATGAGCAAAGGATTGGCACGCTTTTTAGTCGCTTGCGAACGGGGAACGTTGCCGAATAATGGATATTGAGGGAAGAAGGGTGTGAGGTAGAATCACTGCGAGACACCGTGTTAATCTTGTGCCGCTTCTGCAAAACACTAGAAAAATATTTTATAAAGTACCCAAGCGGGCAAACGTAATAGTAATAGGTTTGGAGAGAGGAGGCCATAGAACCTATTGAAATAGGTTTCACTCAACGGAACTTGATC
Source organism: Adelphocoris suturalis (assembly GCA_030762985.1). Taxonomy (NCBI): domain Eukaryota; kingdom Metazoa; phylum Arthropoda; class Insecta; order Hemiptera; family Miridae; genus Adelphocoris; species Adelphocoris suturalis. Next base: position 23,494,793 of record CM061051.1, read on the forward strand.
ATCGTGGAACCTAATGATTAATCGCCATTGTTAATTTGGGGGGCTTTTCTCATTCAATGATACTTAATCTATTTTGTTTAATATACGCTAGTTAGTGGTAATCAAATGTTTTTTGCCACCACTTGGGAGAAATAACTATGACCACGTTGGCTTTGCACTTTGTTTCAATCAGTTATGCTATAAAGGGATTTCTATTTGACTATTCACAATTATGTATCACTCTATTCCCAAATATGTATACTTCATACACTAATCCACCATAAGTCACCATCCTCAGCAAAATGTTCAACCTCATACTATTACCCTAATTTCAATAAATTAAGTCACAACTATCTAAATTTGTTATTGGATATTGCAGAATATGAATCACAAGATACTATACATTCAGTTTTGAAAATTTAAAAACCCAAAGCCCAACCACACGCCAAAATAGGAGATCAGCATTCAGAACAGTGCACAACGATTCACTCTAGAGGATCACATCATTGTGTAATTAACAGACTAATAATAATTGTGTCGAAATGGACTGGTCACAATACAGAATGGTATTTCACTTACTTTACTTCTTATTTCATTTATTTCACTTTTGATATATTCTGGAAACAATAGCGTTTGCATACTCATTTCATTTTCATGCGTATTTTGTCTCAATACTGCCAACTTCTACGCTCCTGTAGGCATTTTTGTTTTTTCATACCTGAGTATTAAACCCAGAAATCAGACATAGAAGGTGAATTAAAGGAGAATCAAACATCATCAACAATATTTTCAATTGCCTGGTTTCAATGTGGTATTAGACGATCTCAACTTTAATAATGTGCTTATGAGATTTGTATCTAAGAGTCAATATAATAATACCAGTTGGTAATTAGTGTAGTTATTACTTATTTTTAAGAGAATTATAAAGGACCCCACACTTTTCTTATGGAAATTGGGTTTCATAAAATTTTTATGAAACTATTCTCACAAGATAGCTTGCGATACCCCAACCAAAAGTCTCCATGGGCTCAAGAAAAATATTGAAGGGTCTTTGAGTTATATCAAATTTAAGCTCTGAAAATTGTATAGAAAAGTAACCCTCCCTCCACTCCTCCCCTTAAATTTCCCCTTCAGTTTCTGAGAGACCTATCGAATGTGAAACTTGAAGAGCGTTTTTGGGGTGCCTAATACTAAGTTTTAAACAAAACAAAATCAGAAAACAAATCCAAAACTTTGATATACCCAGGGGGGGGGGGGGTTGTTAGGTACTTGGTTTTTTTTTTCGGCGAGTGACATGGGGGGGGGGGGGGGGGGGGTTACTCGGAAGTTTTTTTCTATTTTTTGCCGCTTGACATCTTATTTTAGAGATTTTTTTTTTGCGATGAACAGGACGGTGAAGCTAGAGTTTCGCGATATCTTATTCCGTTAAAAGATATGTATTTTTAGAAAATACAGCTTTTCGAGGTTCATTAGCTTCACACTGAGAACGGATATCGCAATCACCACCTTCACCATCTTGTTCAGCGCTAAAAAAATCTTTAAAATAATATGTGAAGCGGCAAAAAATAGAAAAAAAACTTCCGAGTCCCCCCCTCTATTGGGTAGTCCAACAATTTTTGGAACTTTTTATTATTTTGTTTTACTTAATACTTCATATTAGGCACTCCAATAATCTATGTTTAACTTCGATATCTCAAAAATTCAGGGGGAATTTTAAGGGGAGGGTTACTTTTGCGTATAATTTCCAGTGCTTAAGTTGGGTATAGCTCAAAATCTCTTCAACAACAATTTGGGCCCATGGATACTTTTGTTTGAATTTGAACAAGCTATCTTGTGAGCAATGGTTCATAAAATTTCTATGGAATCCAATTTCCATTCTTAAAAAAGTGAGGGGTCCTTTGAAGGTATCCCGTTATATGACATTGAATACAATTTTATGAAATAATGTTAAAATTCATAAGAATGGATATCGAAAGTTCTTTCTGCTAGCGTTGAATGCGTATTCCGCGCATATTATCCACCCTTTGTCTGGTCTCTGGTTATAATATTCACACGATTGATTCGTTCGGTTTATCATCTTTACATAGTCAACCATGATAGCAATCGCTTTACTGAACCAATCAATTTCACACATCCATTGATAACGTTCACCTTGCATGAGAAACTTGGCACGATGGCATGAGGTGTGAGCTGATAGTTATTGCATGATATCAGACCTCAAACCTTAAGTGTACATACAGACTATCCATATTATAGTTTCAACTATAAAATTGATGAATAACTCTTCACAGCACTTCATTTTCCGTAAGCTATGGAGAAATTCACTTTTCCTTTTTAATTCACTTATGATGCTTACATCATAACAAACATTTACTTATCGTGACTGTGAAACCATACAAACTCATCCATAAAACAAATGCATGCTTGAATACTATTTTCTCGATTCGCTTTCACATCTTGTTCTTCCATAAAAGGTTTGAATGATCCTGAAATATTTAGTTTTCATCTATAATATGGGTGACCAACCAGCTAATCATTATGCCCCCTACCTGATGACCACATTGTTCATCCGCAGTAACTCATTCCCATACGAGTGACTAGCACAGTTTATGTTAACCAAATATATAGATATTTTCAATAACTATATGCGGTGCTGCAACATTGAACGTTCCACGATTTTTACAACAAACTATATATTTCGTTAGAAGTTGATTTGTTAACGTTTTAGTTGAAATCATTGGAAATCATTCTCTTAAATTACGCAGAAAACTCTGAAACTCTGACGTTATAATTAGTATTGGACTGGTTGGACAGTTAGTGAGAGAAAAATTAGAAGTAAAAGTATCTTTGCGATCGAGAGAATTTGACGCCACTGGGTTAAACTAATAATAGAATGAAATGGTAAGCAAGTTTCGATTTTCCAGCGAAAGGAAATATTTTTAAAATCCTCTTTTATACTGTAGAAAAAACCAATTTAGTGTATTGAGAATTTTGAAGCTTGCACTGTGACGATAAGTAGATATTTGTTATTTTAAATTGCTAATAAATTTACAGTAACCATATAACTATTTTTTCGTTATAATGCATTATTTAGGTAATCGTGATGTGCACTATGATATTATCAGGATTATACTGTGTCCATTTAGTATTAATATCAGTACTCTTAATATTGTTGTTGATAAATATATTCAGACCGCTTTATGAGATCGTAGTATATCCACAGCATTAGCTTGATAGCTTGTAAATAATATTAGTTTGTTAGAAGGCCAAAACAAATTTAGATGAGAATATATTGCAAAAAATATTGGAAGACTGATTGGCCGTATGTCTCTGGGGTGAGTAGCTGGAGGAGTTTCGTGCGGAGATAACGCGAAGGGACCAAGAAATCCTGGCCATGTCAGCAAAGATGAAGACGTTAGAGGAGCAGCACCAGGACTACCAGAGGCACATAGCCGTGCTGAAGGAGTCCCTCTGCGCCAAGGAAGAGCACTACAACATGCTTCAGGCAGACGTTAGTAAACTTCATCATTCCCCTCAAGAGGTTTACATTCCAATTCATTCTATCTATTCGACAAATTATAATGCCCCCTCTCCAATTTCACCCACCCCAACCTGACTTTATAATTTCATTCCTCATCAAAACATCATCACCTTACCCTATAACACCTAGCCAATACAAGACGAGTGGGTTTCTCCTGTTACGAGTCATTTTTTGTTACTCACTTGTATTTCTTCACATAGCCCATTCGCAAGCAATAACATATATAGAGTTGAGTTACTCGGAAAAGTGATTGCATTGTCGTTGACCATTCCTTGTAATGGGAATGGGAATGCCCATTACTTTCAAAGTAAATACCTGTCAAAATCGTCTGCATTCCCTTACTTGTGTACGTATGGTATCAGGACACCTAATACTAGCGTAATGTGGAAAGTAATTGAAAAAGTAATCATTGCTCAGAGTGATCATTACGTTGCAACTCTATTTTAGACCTTCTGAGTTAATTATTCTGGGGTATGTCTGCCTGGCAGTTTGTCGGAAATCTTTGTAACATGGTTGTTCACAAATTATTTGCTAGGTTATCACCGTACCTAGTTTTTTGTATTTGTGTTTTGCCCAAATATCTTTAAAGCCGATACTTCCCCCGATTTTAGAAGACTTATTAAGAGCATACGAAAGGTTATGAAGGGTTTTGACCCCAACACTAATAAATGTACGTCATTGATTGGCTTCAGTTCCTTGTTGAATGGTGCCCACTTGTAAACCCGACCGTAATTTGAAGAACTCGAACGGATGGATATCGAGTTACCTTACCTACCTTAGCCCACTCGTCTTCATTGGCACAACAAACATCACATAGTACACCCATTCTTGTGTTGTATAAGTATTATTACAATTGATTTCATATTATGTTCATTCCAGCATCCCATTGTTTTCTTTGAACCTGTACATTTCCTACTAGTTTCAGCGTGACACTCATATTCACCTCTGTCATCAGAACATATCAACAAGTTGTGTGATCATGACAGACCACCTTCGAACTTGATCACAACTCACATTAGAGAAAAAAACGTGACATTAAAAAAAAATGTCACGAACAATATGTTGCGCTTTATTTTTATTAGTTAATCTCTTAATTTATTATTATAATTTATTTTCTAAGTATCAGTTAAAAACTTTTTTGAGCATCAGTTACTACGAGAATGTGCAGAAAATAAACCAAGGGAAAGACGGATTATAGAAATCAAATATTCATAAATACTGTTGAATATTCAGGTTACGAATAATGAGCGAGCCATGTATTTCTAATAATCGAGATATAATCATTATGAATTAAAGAGTAGCAATCTGGTTTGTTCTAAAACTTACGGCTAATGATAATTTTGGTGTTACAATTATTAATAGCCTCTCTAAATAAAAATCTTGAAAAACAAATAAGTTACTATGTATTTAAAATAAAGGGCGTGCCCCTTCTAGTGATTTGATAATAAAGATACGTAGAAATAAAATATAAACTGTAATTAGTGAAGATGGAAAAACTATGAAGAAGATAAGGAACGATTAAGAAATATGAAGCAGTGGATGAAGAAAGGTTATCTTATGCACTCTGGCGTAGAGTCTACTTGTGAGTAACTGGAATCTGAGATTGACAATATTGGCAAATATGGAGCTATGGAAATTAGCCAGGGCTCTTCACTCCGCTCTTGGTTCAAGCGGAAGTTTGATGTTTCTCATGGGCTCGGTCGTGTCATATGTGAAGCTCGATGTTTCAGCATCCTCTTGGTTGTTTGAGGTGCGGGTTTCGCCGTATTTTCAATGCCATTCATATCCCTGTAGATGGCGTAGTTTGGCAGCGTTTCGCTTTACAGGAGTGTCAGGTCTATGGAGTCGGGTGTCACCAGGAGTCTTGGATCTTTTAATCGTTAGTCCGGCCGTCGACGCTAGTGGACTTATTTACCAACTTACCACTGCAGAGAGTACAGCGCTGTTTCTACCGTCTCGTTACCCATTCAGAGGTTGCTCCTCTGCGGGTCTTCTTTGTTCTCAATATTGGTAGAGCATGACGGCTTGATTCTTTATCTTTACTTGTGTGCAGTTTTTGTAGTTATACGGTCTTTGTGTGATTTTTACCAAGAATTTTCAATGGGAATCGTGTGCAGGGCACCCAGGTGTTAAGGAAGACTACACTACTTTCTATGTGATGGAGAATGGGAAAACTGCCTCTACCCACTAGTTACAGCCACACAGGATTACGAAATCGGTTTCGTGTAGTAACCAGCACGGAAAGTCCCGTGACCGCAATTTGAAAAGTCTTCTACTCAGGGTTCATATTTTCGTAATTTTTTTTTCACCTCGTTGGATCACTGGAGGTAACGACTTCATTGACTCTCAGTACTTTAGTGGGCTCCTTTTGGCACCATTGTACGTATGGCCTGTGTTCCAATGTCATGAATCGAGGATGTGGCCCAACCACATAGACTTGTCAGGTGATAAGAAAGTGGGTGTCCCATGTCACACATTATATACATACTGCACAGAGCTGTTAAATCAGAAAAATTTGTATGTATTTTCGATCATCTATTTATTTAAACTATTATGGACTGTACACGCCCTGTAAACCATAAAGATTTGTTTTCGATTGTGCTAAATTTTCGTGCTGAGTTTGTGAGTTAAAGTGAAAAAAACCGAAAGGTAGCGGAACTCAGTGCACAATTTATTTGGCATAGTATGTGCGTAGTCTGACCTCTGGTGTCAAGGTGCGTCAAGCGAATGGCTTTTGCTATCTCCGTCTTTGCAGTTTCAAAATACCTCATTGATCAAGTCAACTTTTTTTTCTTTTTTTTTAACACAAACAATTAGCATCAAATGGTGTGTACATGCTTATACGCACCATTTCTATTTTTATTGATGAATCAATTGTGTTCAGCATAAAGGCTGATAAATTATGAAAAATTTGAATTGATTTGGATTCAAGGTGAGGGAAGGATATATTATGATCAGTTTTAAATAATACGGTTGACTTTTTTTCGACGTTACCAACGTCACACTTGGGGAATCTGTTGTTTTTCTCTGCTAAACTGGAGTTGAGTATGGCATATATATATATATATATATATATATATATATATATATATATATATATATATATATATATATATATATATATATATATATATATATATATATATATATAGTTTTGATGAAGGATGAAAACACTTGCGTGTAATATTATTTTGAGGTATTACAGAAGGTTGGAAAAGATAGGAAACACAAATAAAACTTACAAAATTGAAAGAATATTTCGCCGTGTTGGCGTCGTCAGCTCTAGTGAAGAAGCCTTCTACACAAGACTGGTGTCTTCTGGTGTGTGGTGTGTGTGTGTGTGTGTGTGTGTGTGTGTGTGTGTGTGTGTGTGTGTGTGTGTGTGTGTGTGTGTGTGTGTGTGTGTGTGTGTGTGTGTGTGTGTGTGTGTGTGTGTGTGTGTGTGTGTGTGTGTGTGTGTGTGTGTGTGTGTGTGTTTGAAATACCTGCTGTGTGTCTTCAAACTTTGCCATGTTTGCGCAGCATTACATAGCCCCCTTGCGCTCATATTCTCTGGAAATTAAATAGACGGTAGGATAATGGCTGTTTTCTATTGGTCTTGTCCACAATTTTACTGTAGTAATGCGCCGATACAAAATTCATAGGTGTAGGACATTGCTCAGGTTCGGTATAGTAATTCTATTGAAGACTCCGTAATCACTATGTGTAGATGTGTAATTCCCTGGTCTTTGTTGTCACAATATGGACAGCGGAGGCCTCTTCTGAGTCTGAATACGGAATGGGCTAGTTCCTCGGGCACGGAGTGGAGTTTATCTTTCAGTGACTGATGAAAGACTTGTTTAACTTTCCCAAGTTTCAAAGGAGCAACCTCGCTTAGAAGTGTACTGGTGGCTTGTTAGTGTTAATGGGATGTCTCATAGGGTTCTTTTTTCAGTCACTTTTTAAATTCCTCGAGGTAATAATACATCTATCAAACAAGCTGCGGATACTAGGATCTTGTACATTATTTTGGGGGAAATTTAACACCAATGAAATTCCATTATGTCCCTTATGTCGTTTTCATCAATGGAATTCATACAGCTGCTGCTAGGAGGCTGTCCGTAATGGCGGAAGAGTAGGTAACTTCATACCAAGCCGATGTTGGTAGATTTTTTTTTTTAAATATATATATCAATCTCTTGAATATATATATATATATATATATATATATATATATATATATATATATATATATATATATACAGAACAATTTGTAATTTCACATGGATCTAAAATAATGACATTTTTAAAATATAGGTATTAGGAATATTATCTCCGCCATTGTATCCCCGCGTTATGTAACATGGTGAAAGTTACAGTCATAGCAGCATGACCATATGAACGGATTTTCATGAATTATTGTATAGTTTTATGTCAAATTCGTCTGTAACTTGAGCTATTTGTGCGCAAATAAATGGTATAAATTTAAATTTTATAACGAAAAAAACATGTTCTAAATAATAATCTGCTATTCAAACATAGATTATGGAGTTCAAGTTTTTTTTTTTTTTTTTTTTTTTTTTTTTTTTTTTTAATCAAAATTTTTGAAAATTGTCATAATTGAAATCCGTTTTGGGACATTCTAAGACGAATCCTAGAGTTTAACGCTTTTTCATATACATATATATCTGTGTGTGTGTGTGTGTGTGTGTGTGTGTGTGTGTGTGTGTGTGTGTGTGTGTGTGTGTGTGTGTGTGTGTGTGTGTGTGTGTGTCCATCCAGACGATAACTCTCCTTAGGATTCAGATAAAAATTCCGTTCTTGCGCCAAAAAATCAAGCTTTCCAAACAAAAGGACGAGTTCGTTGGCCAAAATTGTTGAGCACATAAAATTGGTGAAATTTCCAAAAAAGTTCCGAAAAAATCACTAAAATAGTGAAAAACGGCTAAAAATCGTTAAATTCATATTTGTAGCAGAATATTGCTCAAATTAAGTTTATTAACAATAAAAAAGAGCATTAAAAATGTATGTACAAATTTTGCTGAAAAATCGACTAAAATGTCATTAAAATGTGTTAAAAATCGATAAAAACTGCAAAAAAGTTGAAAATCCAAAATATCTTTTTGAATAGAAGATTATTATTAAGAACGAGTTTATTGCCATCAAATTCGTAGTTAACAATTTCTTCTTACTCAAAGTCCTCAATTTTCAAAGCAATGTAACATTAAATAGTACCTACGTTAATTTACCGAAATTCACGCATACGATCATGCTGCATGACTGGAACTTTTTGTAGTTTATATTAATAAATTCAAGTACATGTTTCAGCAAAATTTAGTGCGTAAATTCTTAATATTCTAGTGTATAGTTGATAAACTTTTTTGAGTAATATTCTGCTAAAACATGTAAAATTACCCACTTTTAGCCTTTTTTGCAATTTTTGTTTATTTTATCAGCACATTTTGTGAGATTAAACCAACTCATTGAACTCAAAAATCGCTGCTCAACAAACCCATCTTATTTTTTAGAATGCTTGATTTTTTGACGAAAGATCGGATTTCTTATCTCAATCCTAATGAGAGTGATAATTTCATATGTGAAATGTGAACAACTTCAGGAATAGTATCAGAATGCCTCAAAACTGATTTCCTCGAAGACAATTTTTAATTACTTAATTTTAACTAATTTTAATTTCACAATTTTCGGATCCATTGCAATAGTCTCATTTTTCTAGGAAAATTCGCGAAAAATACGGATTTATTCAAGATACTAATTATGTAAAGTATGAAAAGTCATGCCCACTTAGATTACATTGAAACCAACATTATCATAGCTTTTAATTGGCATAGCTGGTATATAAATGCGATTCAACTATTGGTTATTCCTTAGACCTTGAACAAGTTATAGAAAAAAACAACTATTTACACTAACTTCTACCCAAACCAAAAAAAAAAATTAGATTTAGTTGACATGTCTGTTTTTGCTTTCCTTGCAACTGTTTCTCCTTATATATTTGAGAAATAGTATCATAATCAGGCAAGCCACAACGATCTCACGATACGTTAAAAATCGGATAAAACTTCTACATGAAAATACCTCTTGTGATTGATCGTAAGAATTCCAAATTCATTAAAAAATTTTGGGAAGCATGAAAGAATCCTAACAAACTAATCTGGTGCCAAATCGTAAACGGCGTAAACCTCATAAGGAACTCGACGACTTTGGCTTTTCTTCTAAATCTGTAATTATTTTTGCATACTAACGCAGAGGTTATCTCAGTGATAAAAATGGCCCTGATAATCAGCTATTCCAACAACATTATCTGCAAAATTAATGGGAGGTGCAGACCTTTCTAGGACAAACATCTGCTCCACGTGATTGAGAATTTGTGAGGAGCTGTCAATGAAATATGAACTGCACTTGTAAATTATTTCATAATCATTATTCGGAAATAATGAAAAGTTGGAGGAAATAAAGTGAAATAAAAGGAAAGAGTCGTGATCAAGCAGTAGTGCATTCATCGAGGTTGGTCCAGAAGTAGAAGAAGTGTCACGTACCACCTCTCGACAGGTCCACTTCTGTCTTCAAGGGCTGGTGGCGTGAAGTGAAGAGGGCGGTCTCTGACCCTCGCTACTTACTACTGTGCCCAAGAATCGTCATTGTACTCGTTTAAGATTATTTATCACGTAATACATAAATATTTCAAGTACCAATTAATTAAACACCAATAAGTAAAGTACTGAGTAACATGTTAATGAGCCCCTACAACAAATTTTTTCCTCCTTTTAATTTATAGTTATTTGAAATATGTAATTAACAACACGTACAGGTAATTCTTGTAAATGGTGCATTGACATACATTATTTCATGCATCAGCAGCCTTTATGTAATTACATAGATTACTGCCGGGCACTGACATCTCATGTAGAGAGATATGATTCTTTGAAGCTAATCAAACCTTAAATTACACACCTTTTTAGAGTAGCCATCGCTTACTTGTTATTGACATTCATCATTGTAAATCCTTCGTACTGTACAATTGGAAAGTATGCATGAATAAGTTTAAAAATTAGGAAATAAAATTTTAAAAAAACGTTTGGTTCATTAGCTGGGGTTTTAGCTGCTAGGTGACTTCGGCGATGTACTGGTTTAGTTTTCCAGTGTTATAAATTGGGGATCACTTCTGGATACTGACATGAAGGAGTAAGGACAGTGATCTTCTAGGCGAAGTTCTTGGCTTAAAACACAGGTACCTCAGATATCGAGTGAGAGTCATGTGATGTATAAATAGTAGAGCCTCAAGATTGGCAGCAGGCAGGCGCACGATGGGAGAGGGAGAGTCACTGCTGCCCATGTGGTCATGTGCAGAGATGTTGGCCAGGAAGGAGCATTTACAAAGCCTAAGATATCATTCTTTGCCTTAAATCCTCTTTCTTCGTATGAGACTTGCCTGGTGTTTTGTAATATAAGGGTGGAATATTTTTCTCACATAGACTACCCCACAACTCCAAGCAGTTTGTAGGGAGAACGTAGAAGACACCAGTAACCAGGGTGTAGCTTTATTGCTGCAAAGATGTTCACCATCTGCCTCACAGAGAGTGAAGCAATCGCGACTGTATCGAAAAATAGCACACGCTGCATGGATCAGTTACTAGAGAAGGAACTGGATAGTTCTTCAACGATTCATATTAGATGTAGACATTCGTGGCTGCACGAAATTCACCCCATGATAGGGTTTCTCTCAGTTTTCAGGGGTGACGGAATAAAATCTAAAGACCATGAATGTCCATTTGCCGAGGGTTCGGGCCACCTGTTTGTGTCCCGAAGTTGGGTGGTCAGTCCTGTCAGAGGACATCACTATAGGAGATTTTTACCCTGATTGAGCTATACAGTCCCACGAGATCGATCTCGTCCCTGCTCGATCTAGTCTCGTTTCTCGAGCTAGCCTCTACTCCCGCATGTGCCGTTGATTCCATAAAACCCAAGCGACGACTCGGACACCGTCTCGGGGAAGGATTGATACGAGGCAAGTGGACAGTGCTATTGTCATACAGAGAGTTTGATAACTCAGATTCAAAGCAGAATTCTGTGCTTGAGTTTCGTGATAGAAGCATTGGTTCTCCAAACGGCAGTATCGCAAATTTCAGCCAGAGATGGTGTTGGTATGGATAGGTAATCTGTTAATTGGTCTGAACGGGAAACATTTGGCGAATTTTCGTAGAAAATGATGCAGTCGCAACGGATCCAAAAACTTTCAGATGAGAATTATATATATATATATATATATATATATATATATATATATATATATATATATATATATATATACACTGTATTGGTTATTGTTCTACTGAACTATGTATTATATAAATTAAATTTAATAGAAATTTCACAAATAGAAAGAGAAAAGAAAGTTCTGATATTTCGATTTAAATCTTTTTCAAAGTTAGAAGAATAAGTAATGGTTTTTTTGAATTTAGGGACCTGGGATAGTATCATGGAAGCAAGTAACCATGTAAATATGTATGGCTTCGATACTAATAGTCTTGTACGAGTCAATCATTTAGGTTGAGGCCAGGAGGCTGCATGGATCCCAATACCCATCTATGAGCCCGTTCAGATTGTTGTTATAATCTGTCGTTGGTAGGCTGTGGCATCTTCTTCAATACCTTTACCCCGAAGCATTCGTTGAATGTGACTGTGGGATCATGTGATCTCGCGTGCAGCTTTAACGGCAGGGGCCGAACTTGTTTCAATGAAGCTCTATGATTATTGATCCGCAAATTTAATTGGGTTGCTTTTCCAACATAGAAGCCTCTGTTGTGATCATCTGAACACCGCTTACAAATCAGCTGGTAGACACACATTCGTGACTGACACACCGCTGATCCTTGACAATTGTAGGAGTGTGAAGTATTTGGAGAGGTGAAATATATATACGCATATATATATATATATATATATATACGCATGTGCCTCTCTCTAGGATTAAGTAAAAAAAAATCCGTCCAATCCAATCACGAAATCAATCATTCAAAAAAAAGATGAGTTCGGTGGACAGCGCATTCTAACACAATAAATCGGTCAAATTTCAAAAGTTGCTTAGAAATACTAAAAATGGCTGAAAATACCGTCAATTTCATATTTATTGCAGTATTTTATTTTAAAAAACTTGATCAACTAAAACTGAAACATTTAAAAATGTATGCACAAAATTATTCTGAAGAATTTTGGTACTTAGATTTCAATCGTATTTGCTAAACAATTTATAAAAGCTGCAGACGATAAACACAAATAATCCAAAATTTATTTAGAACAAGTTGTTTGCCATAAAACGTTAACATATTTTAACATAAATGGAATGATTATTTATGAAAATTCATTCATGCGATCATGCTGCATGATGTTTTATTTTAGTGTAATAACGTAGGGATACACTACACGTACTCGAGGATTGTTTATACTTCACAGTTCAATAACTCTACGTGCACCTCAGCTGCTTTCACTTTCGGAGCGCTTCAGGCTACGTAACATTTTAGCATAAATTGAGATGTTTCCAACGAGTGGTGAACCGTTTCCGTAGAATAATAACGGGCGGGACTACATTTCCCTAAAAACGGCTCCGTTGTGAATAAAAATCATTGCAAAGAAATTTCAGTTAGTAACGCTGTAAAAATTGTCGATTTTCCCAGTTGTGTAAACACATGAAAATGTCAAGAATTGTTGTCCACCCAGTCATTCAAGTGGTCCACTCTTTCCCTACATATTTGCATTCGAGGTATTGTCACGGACTAGCTCCATGAAATCTCGTCCTCAGAAGACAAACTCACTTCTTCATTATCACGACGGGATAGGAAATTAATAATTACAGAAATATGGCAAGATTGTGGCATGAAGAAAAACACCAAACGGAAAAACAGGGTTAGGTACACAATTTTTCAAGATGGCAAACTGTGATAAAGTTGCAGATCATTGCAGATTTGAAGTTAACCCACCCTAACGTATGGATTTCGGAATGCGTGCGTTATCACAGGAAGATCTCGATTCAAACGTGCGAACGGTTATTTCGTCGTTTTGACGAGAAAACACGGCCCTGGGTTCATCGAAGTAAAGCTCGAGTGGTAGAACTGGCCCTAGAAAATAATATGCCTAATTAATACGGCACAAATGGTGTATCTCGATTATGATAGTCAACATTCTTCAAACATCGAAATTCAACTGATTTTTTACCGTGTGGTCTTCATGTATCGCAGTAAAATGTTAATGCTCGAATTGATTAATGTATTCATATCTGGTTTATTTTAGATACTTGAAGTTACATATGTATGTATTGTAATATCATGATAACTGAAGGCTGTTAGAATTTTACCGTGACACGGAATGAATAATGTCATTTTTCTACTTCTCCATTATATTACTTTGAACTGTTTGAGTATTGATTGCTTCAAACGATATTATATATTTTTCGGCTTCAATTTTACATAAACTACATTAGCTAAACTCACACAATTTCTCAGAAAACGTAATTGTACAAAGCGACCTCTGACCCGATTGGTCCACAGGAAGGTGTGAAGAATCACAACCGTATTTACAATGTAAAGCCAACCTTAGCTTCTATTAGCCGACTGAAGGGACGAATAGCATCACTAATTTGTAAGGACCAGGGGTACAAGTCAAGGCTTAAGTCGAGACATAGCACAAACGTAGTTTAATTTGAAAATCGGTTTAAATTACTGTTCGGCTTTGGCGTGTGTACAAGCCCTTATCACTTTGGTTTAGGAAACTAAAGTTTAAACGTCAAGGAAAGAGAAGAAGAAAACAAAACCGCAGCATATACTCTGGACTACAACTACAAGGATAGTTATAGTTCCATGATGCAAACCGCTGATTTCGGATATAGCTTTTTGTAACCACTTTCTCATCACCTGTGTTTGGATTAGTTCAGCAGATCAGCTTTGTTGATTCCTGGAGTGTTTCTTGCCTGGGATCCAACAGTTCCACTTCAATCCTTTTTCGAAATGATTTGGCCCCTCCTGGAATACACGTGGCTGCCTTGAAAACACCTCCATCAATTTGTAACGGCCCAAAACTATTTGATACCTCGACAGGAGTTTGAACTCGCGTCGTCACAACTAAGAGAAATTTCCCGAAGTTGCGACACTCTAACGATCAGAGCTATGAGGCCAGGGTTATTTAACCTCTTCGACTATGACAGTTATTATCCTGGAGCGTAACAAATTCCACAATGCATTCATCATCAAAAATATTTTGTGGTCTGTGCTATCCTCAATAATATAACTCGCTAGACAATTTCCCCAATAAAACCCATACAACCAAGTTTAGACGGCCATTGACGACCGTTCAACATTCAGCAGAGCTTAGCTCTTATCACAAACTATGCGCGTCGTTTAAGAACTTGTACACCTGGCATAAACTACATTCTCCGTTTAAACAGCAGTTTAAACGTTGAGTGAGGTTTAACTGTTTCGTACCCCTGGCGCTAAGAAAAGAGCGCAAAAGCTCACATGCCAAGTTTTCTATCAGTTTTTTCCACCACAAATGTAGAATAGACAAACCTATTTCTTTAAAACTAGTTTTATTAGAATACTTTGAAACTTCGTGAAATATTATTTAAAATGTATAAAAATGAGTCCAATCTTGCTAGGAGATTTGTTAGACTCGATTCCATTATAAACCTTATTGGACGTATTCCCTACCCATTGGCTAAATATAAAATTACACTATAACAAAGAGAGTTTCAAAAGTTCTGATTTTATGAAAAATGACAACATTCACGTGGGTTTCTTTTATACCTGAAGTAGTGATGTTCTGGTTAAATTCTCTTTAATTGTATCACCTTTCAATTTTCTTTGCAGGAATATTAAAAAAAATGTTCTCTTCTTGTGGAAAAACGAAGAAATCTTCCTTCTCCACCATCCTCATTTGGCTAATTCAAGCTCTTCGGTAGTGTGCTTGATTTATCCTTTGCTTTGAAGATTGGGTAGATATACTCGTGGCATGGAGAGCCTATTCAACCGTTTTAAAAAAGCGCCCCTTCCACTCAAAATCAAAATTTCCGCTGAATGAAAAACGTAAGATAGCTGAAACTTGGAATTTCATTTGGAATCATAATGTAAACAAAGACAAAAGAACTGGACCGGTACAAGTAACATAGGTAGGTACCGAATGAAGTAATAGGTAGGTACCAAGCTCCGTCTGTTTTGAATAACACTAAGCAGTGATACAATGAATTATCGATACCTTGTCGATACATTAAACTTTGTTTTGGGATTTCGGATCATAAAGAGGGTCACGGGGTCAGCTGTGAGAGAATCACGTGTTAGGTGGAGGTGACTTGTTGAATTTTTGCCGTTTCGGTTTCACTTCTCAGACGCTCTCATTTGAACGATTCCCAACAAGTGAGGAGTGTCTGGTGTCAGCCGCAACTTCCTCGATGTAGTGTCACCCTCCAGCAAGGCTTTTGTACAATTCAAGTCGAATGAGCGTAGTGGAAAATGTTAGTTTTAGAGTTGGTTATAAAAATAAGAAATTTTGCAAGAACGAACGCGAACAGCTTTAGTGGCCTCAATTACAAGAAAATTGTTTATCAATTCAAAATCGAAAAAAGTGAAAACGTATTTTTCGTTTCCGTCCCATAGGTCTTCTGAAGGTCAAAATCGATGTCATGTGGTCACCAAGCATTTCAAGAACCCAAATATGTTGGTTGTGTGAAGATGGGACATGGTGCTTGTGGTGAAATTACCACCACACACATACATAAATCCACTACAGTGCTCTACCAGAAATATTAACTTAGCAAATGATTCGAGCAATCGCATTGATTAGTCAACAAATTTTTTGTTGAAAAGAGACCAAATCTGATATGTAGGTATTTGTTTAACGAATAAACTCCATTTTCGCTGATATCGCAACTTCTTTCTTTTAAGGGAATTGACTGTTTATATTTCAGGGAGTGATTGTTTTTATAAATTTACTTATTTTTATTATAATAATTATTATTAGTATAGGTATTAGATTTTATTTTTCTTCGGTAAGCGAATTGAACGCTAAATCTTCTAGTTAAACTTATGGTTAACTAGTAAAAATAGTGTTATTTCACCGTACTTGATTTTCAATATATTAATTTCAACATTTTTCATGTGCAGTATCAGCTGATCGAGACACAGGTAGGCTAACACATACACATACAAGCATCGCGGATCAAAGGCTGACAATAAGCATATTCATCTAAGTTGCCATATTAATAATGGATGGTTGAGGGTGAAGAATAGTAGATTTGGCTTCTTCAAGTTTATTCCATCGTCATATTCCTACTAGTTTTGCCTCTTATACAGGCATCATCAGGGAATGACTGATTATGTAACCAGCTGTTTCTGGAAAGAGTTGTTCCTGTTTTATATTTTTATATTTTTCTAACATTCATTCTACTTTTAATTAATTATAACTCTGATATGGGAAAATAAGTACCACCTTACTTATTATTTGCCACTCCCACTTCATAGTGAGAAATATACTACCTGTAACCTATGATTATCTACAGGTGCTCCAGTTCCAGTCATTCCCTGATGATGCCAGTATCAGGGACGAAACTAGTAGGAATATGACGATGGAATAAACTTGAAGAAGCCAAATCTACTATTCTTCACCCTCAACCACCCATTACTAAGCATATGCTTGAGTACCATGCAATAGTTGATCTACTTATAAAGAGCTCAATCGATACGCGTTCAAAAACTACTGCGACTGCCGCTTTAATTTTATGAAATAATATGCAAATACACTGCAGTGAAAATTAAGGGATCACTGTCGTAAAAACTCAGATTCGGATGCGTGGTAGCCGGATCGTAAAATACCTGTCCACTGAGACAAATTCTCAATTTTTGGTAAATAGACATCCAGAAAAAGAGTCCTAGAGATATAAAAAGAGTCGACAAATCCCAGCTCAATAATATGGTCCAGTATGAAAAAAAAACAGGAACAAATATTTCAAAAAAACTAAAATAAATCGATTTTTGCGTCTTCAAACAAATGGCAGCTTTCAAGGGTTTACAAAAACTGAATAGGTCAATGAAAAGCTGAATTCATCTTGAACAATTAGAAGAAAAATCTTCAAAAATGGTTAATTATTCAAGGGCTTACAGCCGAAAATTCACTTAAAAAAAGGTCAGTGATTTTTGAAAAATTGTGTTCAAAATTAAGGGGTTATTGTGTACTTGGTTTTTTATTTTGGTTTTGAGGGTTGACCTGAGCTGGAGGCATGAAAGTTGATTGCTAGGAGTTCAACTGTCACAAAAAACATTAAAAAGGACTGTTATTAGACGATCAAAGTTTGAGAGGACGGATTGAAGTGTGATATACTCGCACCATTTCTTGCTTTAAAAATTATCCGCACCATCCAGTCATTGAGACAGTTTGTACTCCTAGCAACCAACTTTCAAGCCTCCAGCTCAGCTCAAGCCTCAAAACCCCAATAAAAAACAAATATTCCAGTCATGCAGCATGACCGTGTTAGCGAATTTTCATAAATTACCCATCATATTATATATGTTAAATTGTATCGAAATTTGAGGAATTGCAGAACAAAAAAATTGTTAAGAACCAATTTTATGGCAAACAACTCATACCGAAATAAAATTCGGCGATTCAAAAAAGATTTTGGATTTTTCTCGCAGTTTTTATAGATTTTTAAGCAAATATTATTGTAATTTAACTACGTTTTTCAGCATAATTTTGTGCAAAAATGTCTTAATGTCCTAATTAATCGTTGATAATGTTGTTTTGCCAGAAATTCTGCTAAAAATTATAAATTTAACGGTTTTTGGCCGTTCTTAGCCATTTTTAATGTTTTTTGAGAACATTGGTTTGAAGACTCGAAAATTTTTTTTTTTTTTTTTTTTTTTTTTTTTTTTTTTTTTTTTTTTTTTTTTTTTTTTTTTTTTTTTTCCATTACTGTTACTATACTGGTCCATTTTACTGAGCTGGGATTTTTCGACTCTTTTTCTCTCTCTAGGACTCTTTTTCTGGATGTCTATTTACCAAAAAGTGAGAATTTCTCTCAGTGGACAGGTATTTTACGATCTGGCCACCACGAGTCCAAAACTGAGTTTTTTCAACCGTGATCCCTTAATTTTTCACAGGAGTGTATTATGAACTGGGCCTCATCTCTTCAATTTACATAAATGCGCTTAATGTATTACAATACAGTTATTATTAAATTGCGTTTTATTAGCTCATAATAAATTATCTGTATTGGCTTCGTTTACAACTCCAGCCCCAAAGTTGCAATATCTTGCCTTCGAAACCTCCCGTGAAAGACCTCATTCTTATCTTCATCAATAAAATTTCATATTACCGTAATAATTCCAGTAAAGTTTTTTAGTAGATAATAAATGGGATATGGAAAATACCATACATACATACATTTATAACGGAATATTGCATATTATGATATTTCAATACTGCATTCCCACTACACGTTCCACTTCAGGGCTGAGAGTATTTTTGAGAACACGAATTGAAAGGAAAACAACTAAATACGAATCAGATTAATTTGCGCGTATTTTATTTGTCTCTCACTCTGTCTGTCTGTCATAATTAATGAAAGCTGTTATAATTTATATATATATATATATATCAAATATATGAATTATATCGTATGTATAGTATTATATTATTGATATATACTAATTGTTGAAGAACTCTGTTATAATTTATGAAAAGCAATCCGAGCCCTAGAAACGATATAAAAAATGTTCTTTTCAAGTTGATTTTCGGTACTCTAAAATAATCCGCTGTCAAAAAATTAGATCTTAATAATAATTGAATAGTGGAAACAACAGGATAGGTAAAATCGAGGTGGTATTGAGTTTTGCATGCATTACAGGGGTCAGTCGACCATTGAGAGACGTGCAGTAAAGGGAATTTTTCCTCCCCATTTTATAGCTCTTTCTTTATCAGGTCAACCATATCTTCCAATCAAATCAATTGCAAGGCATATGGAGTAATATATGGTATATATATTTAGACATATATGCTAGAGGAGTCAATCAAATTATATCATTGAAAATCGGTTGAAAATTTAGACTACGGTAGGGCACACATTATTTAATGAGCCACAAAAAAAGAAATCCCCCAGTTATGGTTCCAAAATCCGACGATAAAAAAAAAATTTAAAAATCAATTTAAAGATGAAGCTAATGCAACATCTACATACACATAGACGTATATAACATACACATACAAACACACCCCTATGGATTTCAGGATAGTCCTTATAACACAAAAAAGTCTCTTTCAAACCAGTTCAAGTATTTTGTACGCAGTTGAGTTATTCTTTTTAGAACGTTTCTCAGCATTAGTTTTTCCATGTAGTTTGGGGGAGAACACCATTTAATTGAGGGTGAAAAGAGCCGGTTCAAGTCCTATTCAGTGTGAGTCCAAATCAATGTCACAATCAAAAGGGGTGAGTGCGTGCGCGTGCATATTTGTATGTGCTGGGAGGTAAGGGAGCCGATGGCCTCTTTGTTCACCTCTCATTTGTAATTTTCACTGGCTCACCACTACTAAAGTTTGAAGGTTACATAAAAATTTACTAGTAAATTATTTTGCTCCCAAGCTTACTGAGGTAGAGGAAGGAATTTATCTGGGCCAGAGCTAGTTTCCAAGTTACTTGTACATCTAATGGTCTCAACGGAATCAGCTCATTAATTATATTTCAATAATGCCTTTCGTTACACAGAATGAAGTTTTATTTTGTATTCATGATAAAATTTATAATTCACGAAGATCAGAATCGTTAGGTATAGTCAAACAAAGCTATTATCAATAATGTTCTCTCACGCACTAATCTGATTGGTTTTGTCTAAAACTATATTACTAGACTTATAAATAGGGTAGCGACTTCGATCTTTTGATCGTTAATTTTGGTTTTCAGTATCTGTACCTGGTAGGTAGGACAAAAGGAAAGTAGAAGAAAAAGAAGATGACGAGAAACAGCATGTTTGTTTGAAATTCAAAATAAGTAATTTAAAGAAAATCAAACATACATGGTACGACAGTGGACATTTCGTCCGTTTGTCGGGAGGAACTCTAAAACGCCTAATATTGTTTTAAATGGCCATATTCGTGATATTTTCAATACGATTTGGTAGTTCGTGAAGGCAACATGGTAAAGTCGAGAACCAGAAGGGAAACCACTCGTGACAGCACTTCTTGTGCAGACAATCACACTATCACCAGTGGAACTGTGAGATAAATTCTTTTCTATAGAAGAGAACAAAGGGGGAAATGTGTCTTTGTTTTACATTTCCCTCTCACTCAACCAATAATCTAATTCAATAAAAATTCATTCAGAAACCCGTATTCCTAACCAACGCGATTTTGGAAAATTCAATCAGTTTAATTAGTTTTAGTTTTATGTCGACGATCACTGATTTCAAGATTACGCACGCACCGTGGCTTTAATGTAGGCACAAGGAAACTACTAAAGGCTGTAATGTTGAGGCTCATTACATCGTTGAAAGCTACCATTGCTTTGACAGTGATGAAATTGATCGTCTGGTGGCACTCCCAAGAAATTCCTAGGAAATTCATTATTTTTTTCAGGAGGTAATCATCATAATTTTCTACGGATTCATCAAAATCGGACTAAAACTTAGAATTATTTTAACATGCGGAGGATTTACCCAGGTAGACAATAAGAAACGGAACCTCTGTTCAGAGGAATACAATGTGTCTCAAAAGAAGCAAGCCCCCTTCCCTCCAACTTTTTTTCACAATTTTTGAGATATCGAAGTGATACTTGGACAGCGTTTTTGGGGTGCCTGATACTAGGTTTTGAGCAAATAAAAATCTGGAACTACCCAAAGATGGGAGTATGGGGTACTCCATTTTTCGCCGATTAACACCTCATCTTAAAGATCTTTTAGTGCTAAACATGATAGTGCAACCAGCATTACGATATTTTATTCCATTCTCGGTTTGTCCCTTATGAACCACAATAAAGCGCAGTGTCCCTGCACGTAAAATATTGCCAGAGTCAAATATCAGCTGTCCTCGCCTGGGGTGCGATCAGATCAATGACAAGGAGAAGCTGCAGGCTCAACAGTTGCTCAGTGAATAAGCCTCGGTTCAGCAAGATCATTGTCAAGCTGTGCTTTGACTCAGTGAGTGAGGAAGTAAATATGTCAGGGAATGTTATGTTTACATCCTGGCCGATGAGGGATAATGTATTAGAGTTTCGGACCTACTTACTTACACCAAATGTTACGTCCTGAACATTTTTAGATGTACCTGTGCCTGTTGGATAAGTGCTGGGTGAAATGTTGGTTAGCGACTCTCGGTAACAAGTCTTCTTACTCATCAGCCTGGTTCGGTTAGGGAAATGCTACTAATCATTCCCAAACCCAACATTGCCCATAAGTGTGGTAGTCGGTTTAGGTGGATGCCATTGAGAATGCTATCCTCCGCGGTAGTGGAGGATGGAATTGCGAAAATCCTTTGGACCTGGAATGGCTGTTCCGCCTGTTAGGAGGAACTTGAGCCAACACCACACCAACAACATCAACATGTAATGCCATGACTACACAGCACGCACATTTCTGCACATGGGTGTCAACTTCATACCATCTCTTCTCATTTCTTGACAGATCGAAGGGAAACCATTCGTCAATAAACTGTGCAACCAACCAGCTAGGAGATAGTTGGGTCTAACGTTCCTATTATGTAATTCCAACCACATCTGTCGTGAGCTAGTGGTAAGCCCAGCTACCACCAAGGGTTCATTGCATGGCATCAGATGCTCCAAGATGAGGCACATTTAACTGTGGTATGAAGAACAGAGATTCTGCTGGGAATTGTGGTATTTCTGCACGCTGCTGGAACATAGCTCCTAAAAAGTATTTGACCGCTCAAATTAAACCTATTTATCTTGGCTGGAATGTCCATATTGGCCCTTGCTTGGACAGAGAGGGAGACGTAAACGACAATCAGAACTCCCTTCACATCTACCACCAGGTATAGACCAAGCTTTGGAATCCAAATAATTCATTTCTTCCTATAGATAATTCCTATCTTCCTACAGTACAGTTTGTTAGCTCCCCAAGAACGCACGGTGAGTCCCCAGTATTTAAGGCAGGGCATTGCTTGTTATATATCGTCACTTCCCCGATTCTATTTTTGAAACGTTCGTAGTAACGATCTCCTTTCTGACTCTTGCATTTCGAGACAAGTTTACTTCCTCCTCTCAGTGCCGATCAGTGAAGAACTAACTAGGACTGATAACCATTGTTCGGTATTTTACCTGTGGGCAGTCACTCAGCCTTGGACACGGTACTGCTGCACTTCTCGCCTCCTGGATGATCACCCTGAGACTCAGTGAGTAGTATAAGTTTTCCCATTGGCCAATGCATATAGGTAGACACGCTTGTTGTATTCTAAGTACAGATTAACTAAGTTAGTCACGAAATCTACCACATTGTACCAATTGCTTTCCTTGTGTCCTTTTTGACTGTTAAGTCACATTCTGACACTTATGGTTATTGATGCCCACGGGCAACTAGGGTCGATACCGTTTGTATGTTGTTTCCTATCGATAGTAAGAAACTCGTGTCCTTTTGATGAATAGTCACACTTAGACACTCTTTGTTACTGATGCCCACGGGCGAATAGGATCGGTAACAGTCATTCTCCTTAACTTTTCAAACAAAGATATTTTGATATTCATTGCATAAAATCTTCGCGTAGTAACGAAACAGAATATATTGCATTTCTATTTTCTTATTAAAACTATGAAGAGATTTTAAATTGCAGCATTAGTCACACCATTGTTGAAGTTGCAAGTTTTTATGATACATTTACGTCCGTTAAGAAGTAACAAGCACTCTGGAAGAGCGTAATTTATATTTTACATTGTTGTTCAGACACAGACTATGTAATCACTCACGTTGCTATTTTTGAATCTTTGCTCAAGTACCCTAATACATCCTCTGAGTTTGATATTACTTCCTTTTGGTATAGGCACAAAGCCTATTGTGTTTAACACATATATGCTGAACCACACTTTTAGTCACCGCATTCTGTCTGATAGTAACGTATTCACATTTAATATTTCATACAATGAAAATTTTACCATCAAGAAGGTTTATGAGAAACATGCCATTGTTGTGATAGTCATACAGTAATGATTTGTATTGTTCATGCCTTGTTATGTTAAAAGAGATTGGTAATTATAGAACCACTATTGTAACGCATCTTTCCTTCAAAGCTACCCTGGCTCCCTCTTGCATTCAAGAGTAAACATAACTGGTTATTTGCAGGCTAGTAGGTGTGAGACACGCCTGTTTATTTAGAGTCATTTTGAATAGTCACCTTACGTGACCACTTGGGTTAACACGAAAATAGTAAGAGTCCTCAACTCACCGCTCATTTGGGGTAACGCATAGTAAAATTCAACTTTTTACCATTACTTTTGACGACTACCAGGCCATCAAGAGAGGGCTGTCATGTAGAGACACGTTAAGTGCCTAAATTGTTACCATAGTCTGATGCGCTGTGAATTTTCGTAATTGTTTCCCCCTCCAACAGACACCCTCCCAACAATTTCTAACACTTCTAGTTCAGTTTAGGGATAGTAACACCCGTATGTCCAAGTGTTCTTCTCTTTTGGCACAGTGGTAATGGTGAGTTGGAGATCGCCCATTTCAATTGGCCATTCAGCTCATCCACACCGGTACCACGGATACGTCCCACGTAAGCAACTTAGTGAAGACCTTCAATAGTCCGCCCCTCAAGCAGTTATATCGTGGCCGGACCGTGCCCACCTTCAGTGGTCACGTCTTACTAAGGTATAGTGACTATTTGGTTATATCCCTCCCTACTAGAGTCACTCCCTTTTCTCGCTAAGAACCAGCTTAGATAAATGGCGGCAGCAGTTAGGATCTGGTAACCTTTTGAATACCCCCGTAAAATAGTCACTCCACAAAAGTAACGCCCCATAGTAATATTTTCCCATTTCAGTCACTTTTGAATCGCAGTGCATTTGACAGTGGTAATTGTGAAGGCTCAACTCTTACATCTCACCTTAAATGGCCAGTCAAGAATTCATAGGTGGGTGGAAGTGTTAGCCACGCCAGAAGCTATTTCTGCAGAAGCCAGTAAAAACAAGAGGAGCTGGTAGCCACTAGGTAGGAATACCATTAGGGATTAGCCCTATTGTGCTACCTACAGCACAGGTCGAGCAAGCAAGGAGAGAGATTTCATTCACCGTGGCAACAACCCAGCGGAACGGTAATCGGCGTGCCTCAGTGTGCCCCTCTTTCTATTTTTCTCCTTCTGAAAACCTCTTACTGTATTAATGATGTCGGTTTAAGACGAACAAATAGATACATTCCATGAAAGCCATGGACAAAATGAAGATACTTCTTCAAGGCTGCAATAAACTTACTAAAAAAGTCATGGCCGAAAGAAACAGTAATGAGATACCAAGATCTCTATAGCTGGAATTAGACTTGCAGGATCCCGATGAAGTAGGAGCTACTTCCCTAGTGACTTTTTTTTAACAACTTCCATGCAGTCAGGGAGGACCTAACCCAAGAACTGAAACAATGGCTACTCCAATCACAAACAAAAGGAGTGGCTAGGCAGTTTATGGCTGATCAACCGCAATTCGACGGAGACCTCCAACCTTACACTATAATACGAAAAGCCATGATTGCTTGGTTTCAACGTGATAGCCTGGAACAGACAGCTGAGATGCTGTGTACTGTGAAGAAACAACTCACGGAGATGATGAGGCAGCAAGCCAAAAAAAAGTAAGGCCTATGGCACAGTGTGTTGTCGCGGAAGAAGGCAATGATCTCCCACTCCAACAACAACGAAACTGGGTAGGAAGGAAGGCCCTCAAGGCCTTCATAAAGGGACTCAGTAAGGATGTCAGCTCCTTACTGGTGAATAACCCACCCATGGCGAAAGAACCAACCGAGACCCCAGAAAGTACCCATGCCTGTTCTGTGAAGGAATGACACACTTCCCGGCGGAACGCACGTTAAACCCCCAAAACACACTCCGCTGTGACTAGTGTGGCACAGAGGGGCACCTCGAAACGACCTGTTTAAAGAGGAGGAACTATATGGCCGTGTCCGAACTATCCACTCGGAAGGACGGCCCACCAAAACAAAATCATTGTTCTCAGATGAAATGGAGGGTCGAGCCCCACTTTGAGGGAACGGATGCACAAGGTATCAATTCAAATGGTCACTAGGATCTAAAAGTCAAGAAGAGGACTCTGTTGGGGAACAGGAACACCGATATGACCACTCCGAAATGGGAGGACCCAAGGTGTCAAGGGAAGCCCAAAGGAAGACGTGGTCACACGAGTAGTCATGTTGATGGACAAGTAGACACAAAGATAGTCATGCATCCCCAAATGGATCAGGACTTCACTCCAAAGACCTCCAGAGGTCACCCCACATGATCACACAAGTAGGCACGTTGATAGACATGCGGACACAAATGAATAAGGGCTTCACTCCGGACCTCTCAGAGGTCACCCCTAATGGTCACACAAGTGGACACATCCATAGACACCAGGACACCAAAATAGTCACACATACCCGAATGAATCTGGACTTCACCCCGGACCTTCCAGAGGTCACCCCACATGGTCACACGAGTAGACACGGTGATAGACATGTGGACACGAAAATAGTCACGTATCCCCAAATGAAGCAGAGCCTCATTACCGACCTACAAGAGGGTGTCCCGCAGGATTGCCTGAGTGACCCCAAAGGCAAGCAAGCAACCACCTTGGCAGACACGCACCATAATAAAAAATGGAGCTTCGGGGAAAAACCTTTCAGGAGTCACCCCATATAATTTGGCATTCCAGAACAAAGGTGTGGGTGCTCACAATTTAGGAATCACCCAGCGCCATGAAAAGCGCGATGGAGGTTTCTACCAGGACCTCAGAGATATCATAGCTTCCCTCAACAAACTTTCGCCAAACCCTGACACACTGCATGCCAGGATCCCCTTGGCCCTGTACGTTGAGTCTACTCTGAGAAACAATGGGAGGGACTACAAACAGACCCGACTTTGCACGGAACGAAGACACATTCACCCCCTAGGGAGGATGGGGCTGATATGACCCCCATGATGAAAACTCACAAAGGTCAAATCCCGAAGAACTCCCCTGGAGGCGCGAGCGTGTGTGCGAGAGTCTGGAGGAATGGGAGGTGTTACCAATAGATGAATGGGACCAGGTTCCCACCGATATTAATCAAACACTACTAACGCATCTAAAAAGCCTACCACCTCTCGAACAGCAGGCCACCACGAAAATTCTACAAGAATACTAGGACATTTTCGAACCACCCACCGCCAAAGGATGCAGACTCGGGGTTACTCATCACATCAAGCTGATCAAACCTGGCCCTGTAAACCAGCAGCTCTATCCTGTTCTGCACGCCCTCAGAGAGTCGGAAGAGGACCAGCTGAAAGAGTTACTGAGCGCAGGTGTAATCACCCCTTGTAAAAGTCCCTGTGAGTGATTGCTCCAGAGCCACAGTGGCTCGAATGTTGGCAACTTGGTTCATACCCACGCATGGGGGGTGCTCGAACGACTCGTGTCCAATCAGGGAACCTCATTCACGGCACAATCCACTCGCGAGTTGTGCCAAAAGTGGGGTATCCGGCAGTTATTTACTACTGCATACCATCTCCAAGGCAATGGGGTATGCGAAAGATTTCACCGGACCCTTAGTAACATCCTAGCTAAGCTAGCACGATGTACGCTGCAGTGGAAACAAGCTCTCCCTATAGCCTTGGGCACATATAGGGCCACCTCCTAGCTATATCGTGGCCAGACCGTGTCCACCTTCAGTGGTCACGTCTTACCAAAGTATAGTGACTATTTGGTTATATCCTTTCCTACTAGAGTCACTCCCATTTCCCGCGAAGAACCTGCTTAGACATACTAAATATTCAATCAAATACATCTTATATCTACCCAACAACCCATTTTTTAAATACCTAAAATCTTCTAACAGTCCGTAAAGGTATTGATTTTTCAACTCCGTTCCATTTACTAATTAATCATTTTTCCTTTTTCATCTTATTTATATATTTATTATTACTACATTTATTTTAGCTATTTGCCAGCCCATTTGTTTTTCATCTGATTAAATGAAAGCCACCCACATGGTCGTCCAAAGCCTCTAAAGCACTTTGACAATGTAAACCGGAGATTTTTCCTCAGTTGACTGGATTATTGTCATTTATGATATCCCATAAAAAATAATGATCTCAGTTGAATGATACAAATCCTGATTGAATTTCACCAAACCTTTTTCAAGGTATCATCCCAGTATTATATCATTTTCTCTTGTTCCCAGACTTCTTTTATATCTGTAGATTGATAATTAAATCCGCGGCCTTTGAAGAACCGTATTCTTAATATTTTCAGTCTTATCCTTTTTGTTGAATAAGTTTTTTGTAAAAGCTATTGAGATTTCAATTAGGAAGGTTCACGTTTCAACTTCAGGTTTTTTTGCGTCGCAGATAACTATATCAAAATATGTGGAATACCAACATCGATAATAACATGGTTCTGCATTGGTAGATAATATATATTGAATTCTTACAAAAGTTTGGATCAACTTTCGAGGTTTTAAGCATCTTTCAGGCTCTTCGCCCGCTTTCCTTATCCATATACGTTTCGGTTTAAGACTTGTCTATCTTCCTGATTCTGTACTGGTGAAATAGACACCTACTCATATATTTAGTTTTGGCTCTTTTTGCTGGTATGAATCAGATTCTGGATTCTGAATCCATGTCGTTGGAGTGCTAAAAGACCAAAAATGTCATCCAGTCTTCTTTAAAAATCTCACTACAACACTCCCCTCCACTTTCCACCTACGGAGGGCGCAGCAACACGAACACTTTTCGCATTGCTTTAGTGGCTGCCAAGTAAGGGGTGGACATTTTTTAGTTAAATTCCTGCCTCTGCAAATCAATCGTCTTCTCACAGCCCAGAAAGTGGCAGAATGGAACTTTGTTTGCAACCTAAAGTTTATACTCTATACTCAATAATGATTTTCAGCGAGATTTTTTTAAACAAAATAGACCAACTTCCTTTGAAATCGCTGATTCTAGTGAAGATCAAACGACAGATTGATTTCTTTTGAAGGGGAAGACAACAGAACAATCCCTACTCCGCTGTTGCAGTTAATTCTCTCTTTTTAGTCCCTATTCCTTCCACTACTTCGGCATCTACGACAGTAATTGCATAATACAGTTTCTCCCTGGACATTTACCTTATTTTTAGTTTATAAATGGTAGCCATGATTTCACCTTTGGTTGGCAAATTGGTATTATGAGATCAAGCAGGGTGCTCCACAACCGTCATGACTGTTGAGGTGCTTCTCATCATAGCCATTATACTAGTATCTTATAAATGCTATTTTCATCAATTCATCTGTCAACATTTTTTCATCATTACGTTTTCGGATGAGGGATGGCAAATGTTTTTCTGTTTAGTTGTTGAATATTCATACTGAAAAAATAGAAAAACAAATTAAATATTTTTGGAGTTGGGAGCAATATTTGATAAGCTGAACAAATGAATCCCCGCCATGGAACATGATAAGCTCAGACCATTTTGACAATTTCCAGGTTTTAACGTATGGTAAAAAGATTAAAGTAAAATATATTTTCATTTATTATTGCCTACTCCGTACATTAGTAGCCATTTCCGTGCGTGTTTCTTAATTTTCAAGAGAGGGAAAAATGTTATTTAGCTCTGACATAAGTACCGCTTGTTTTGGATTTAGTAAAAATCTATTATTTCAACAGCTTGAGGTCATAAATGATTCAAAATAAATTAACAACACCGTAAAACTCTCATTTCTAAAAATTTGTTTGAGGAAAGAAAAAAAAACCTTCCCACTTGGATAGGGACTTTCTCACAAAATTTGGTCAAGAGTTAACCACCCTACTACATGTTATGTGCCATCCATTGTAACGCGAATGTGCTGGGCTTACCTTTAATTATCAGCAGGTGATTTAGAAATAACAAACTTACAGTCAATTCATCACGATACACGTGATTCGTGGTAAAGTCTTATATTCAAAGGTTGTACTCATAAGAATACTCAATCCAATAAAAGTGATATTTGATAACAATATTACAATTGTTTCACAGCTAATGACTTCTTATTCATTGAATCAAATTCCCGATTACATTATATTTCCATCACTGGCATGTGCATGATACGGTGGCCTTAATATCAGTCCTGAAACATCCCGCTAGATATCATTGAATGAAGCAAAAAGCGAGAAATACTTCGGATAAAAGACAAAGAGCAGGCTCAGGAGCAGGTAATGAGGAAAGTTAGATATAGGTTGTGCAAGAGAGCATGTTCCAATTTTGAACTCATCCAAACGAAAGCCTATGAGCAAAATGGGCATCTCCGAACCGAGTGGCTAGAGGCCCGCTGTTTGAATGGCAAACCGACATGCCGAGATTCATATTCACTATAAATATGCTGTTGCTCGCGCCGCAAATGCATGTTCAGTTAATGCCAAACATTTACTCCGGAATTTTCTTCAGAAATTACCACTCTTATTAACATTTCAATTCATCAAGTATCTCACTATTGACATACATCAGCCAGAAGCATTCAGTTTCTGAGACCGATAAAGTAAATTATCATGAAATCGACACCAGATAAATGTTTCAGGAACCAAGGGAATACTTTGCAAAGTAAGGAAACGGAAAAACTCTGCATTGATAGTAGCAGTAGGGTATAGAACAATACCATCAGCCCGTTTGCATACAAAAATTTGAAATCCGCTTTGCTGTAAGTTTTTATTTTTATTTTAGAAGGTGTATTTTTGACGATTTATTCTTCAAAACTCCGTGAAAAAAATCGTTTTAGGTATAGGAACAAGGAGTATATTCGGTATCAGCGCAAAATTTCCTATAAAAATATATTGTAACATGAAAAGTTTCCCCCAGATGTCAATTATGGACCACTGTGCGCTGGGTTTGACGGACTCAGTACTCGAAAATTTCGGAAACATTAAATGGTTACAAGCAATACAGGTTAACATAAACTACATTGTAACTTTCATGGGAACTTGTTCACAAAGGCAAGATTTTTTATATTTTTTCTATTTTATCAAATTTCCATTTGAAAAAATAAATATATTCCAAAGGCTCAATAAAAATTAGGATTGAGATAAAAATGCTGTTCCTGCGCCAAAAAAATCAAGCATTTCAAATGAAAGAGTAAGTTCGTTGGCTAACAAATTTTAAGCACGTAAAATTGCACAAATTTCAAAAAATTGCTCAAAAATCACTAAAAATGGCTGAAAACGGCTAAAAACCGCTAAATTTATATTTTCTATCAAAATTTCAGTCGAAAGAAGTTTATCAACATTAAACTATAAACATTCATGCACAAAATTGATCTTAAAATGTACTTGAATGTCATTATTATTAGCTGACAAATCTACAAATACTTGCCAATAAAAGAAGCTAAAAATCTAAAAATTAATGGTAGAATATTATTTAGGTTGAGTTTGTTTGCCATAAAATTGGTTGTTAACAATTCATTTCCACTCAACTCAAATTTCAAAACAAGGTAACATAATAAAATACGATAATTTACGAAAATTCGCTCATTCGATCATGCTGCATGACTGAACTTTTTTCTTTTCTTTTCCACTATTTTCAAATTAATTCAACGATATAATATATTTATCATCACATTATGTTCGAAAAAAATTAGTAAATAGTTTTTCTTCGACAGTCTTCAAACTAACTAAACATTTTCCTGGTAAACTTTTCAAAAATAAACGACCATTACTGTCATGTCACTTAGAGAGGTGGTCACTATTTGAAAGGATGTTGTGTAAGGCAACAGGTTACTTTTTCCAGGTTTTTTTCTAATTTAATTTGATTTTTTTTAAATTTATTTATTTATTTTTAATATTGTTATTTTATTTTTTTAAGAGAGGACTCACCGATGTTGATCATTTGAAAAATCATCAAACTATGCATGATGTGGGTCTCACTTATTTGCTGGAAGGCAAAAACTCGAAATCAGCAACCTCCTTTATTTGGATTTCATAGGTACATATTAGGTAACATCAGGTATGACGGACCGAGAGATAAATTTTTTCATCTCTTTAGTGGGAATGTTACGATCAACTCATTTCCCAGAAGGTTCCTGGTTTTATTTCGAGGCTGGAGAAATAGAAAGAAAGTATTTGAAGCCTCGTGACACCCTACCAACTGTAACGAACTTAGAGCGTCCCTGAGGTGCAATGGGGGCCTAAGATCGCACTCAAGAGAGAGAGGGGTGTGACAGTACCATAAGAGATACAACTCGTACTAATAGCATATGTGATATGTTCGGAAAAGATAATTTTCCGGTTCCCGGATCCTCATCTATCGCCAACCATAGCAATTCAAGAACGTGAGAATGAACGCCTGGCGCCGAAGCGACGGACGCGCAGCGCATTCTCTTGGATCTCGCGGGAACTGTCACACAACTCCTCAGCACAGTACGAAATAGCGCGCAACAAGTAGGCCAGTTACCATCGGATGGGTAATCTGTAAATCTCGTGGCACTTAATATTGATACCCGGATTCCTCACCACAATAAAACTTGTTAGGTAACAAAGTCTAATTCTAACGATTTAACGAAGGTTTCACTTGGGTGAAACTGTATGTTGTTATATTTTGAGCACCTTCATACGATCATGAACGAACAACAATTTCGAGGAAGATATCTGGTTTTTCAAAGTATGAATAAAAAATGCGAAAAAAAAACTAGTGATACCATCATTACCGTGTACTGCATTTATGGAGTTGAAGACAAACTTTTCGGCAAAAGAATGGTGATAGCGAAAACTCCTAAGGTATAACGTGCCAAATAATTCATGCATAAGCATTCACAAAATAATGCATTTTTTAATTTAATGTTGTGCAAAATTAACAAACTCCTTGGTTTGGTCAAATTATAAGGAACCTATTTAATTTCTGAGTCAGCAATTTTCCAACGTATAGAAAAATTCGGAAATGATCCTTTAATGACGTAAATTTGATCATAGATTAGAGAACAGACTTTTTTCAGTTCATCCAAATTAAACAATGAAAAGATTCAAGAGATGTGATCATTAATGGAGAGAAGAGGTATTCATACCGAGGGTGGGTAAGGTAGAATCTAGCAAGCTGCGAACGGTATACTTTGTTAATAAAAATAACGACAAGTAAATCAACTAATAAATTCGGGTACCCTGACCAGCAGGTTCGCTGGGACTATTATGTGCTAACTGTGCTATTTTGAAAACAAAGTGAGTAAACATACTCTATGCATTAATGGATGTTGGTGATACAGAGGAACACGATGAATTAAACAAGTCAATGTGTTGCAATTTAGTTTGTGTAGCAGTTCTCTATGTGATAGTTGCACTTGAAACACTTGTGACCCTGTGCTTTTCCCTTCTTCACTTCTAGTGTTCTACATTCATTTCAGTTCCAATACATTTCAACTCTCACACAGGATCTTCCATAACTCTTTTTCACACAGCTTTGGTTCTTCCCTCAATACCATTATATTATGTATTCACAAACATAGCCCTTCAATACCTTCCCTAGTGCTGGGGGCTAATCGGGAATCACTGATTTTATCCGTTGTCACTCATATGCATTGTTCTCTAACGGGGCCCTGCGTTCCCTTTTTCTTTTCTTTTTGCCATCGGTCGCAGGTGGAGGAACTCCGGCAGCGTCTGGAGGAAAAAAATCGGCATATTGAGAAGAAGACGCAGATCGCCCTACAAGCTCAGCAAGAGAAAAACCGGATGGCAAATGAACTTAATGAAATGCGAGATCATATGGATATTAAAGATAGAAAAATTAACGTTCTTCAACGAAAGGTGAGTGGAACTAGTTTATATTGTTTACAAGTTCACTGTGAAACAGGATGATGACAACATCGGGGGAAACATTTGTTATCCACTTATTGCAACGATGGATAACTAGTGAGTATTTTTGGATTGCATATTTTATACGGTTATCATACTGCATAATCGCGACGTCGATTGTAGCTATAGGAACGTATGTTTGTAGTTTCACACTATAATGACTGATACAATTTTTCAAAATTAAATTTCTGATACTACTTGCAACACAATCTGGTTTTTAATGAGGGTGGTTGGTCTTAGGTCTTTCAAAATTATCCGACACAAAAACATTCTTATTTGTATTTCTGAAATAAAGAAGCACACAATCCTCTATTACAATAAATTAATGAAGTTCAGAAAGTCGACTAGGAAATAAATCAGCCTCAGAAACCCTCAACTACTGGTTTGTCCCCCATACCTCGTACCATTGTTTTCAAGGAACTTCAAAGGCGCTGTTTCAAATTTCAGTACCGAAGGCCGATTAGAATAGAAGCTAACTTCTGAGGCCCCTTGACTGATCAATTCGCCTCCATACCTTGTCATTGTATTCACCGTGACCCGAAAGCGCTCCATTTAAATTTTCATCACCGTATAGATTGATTAGAAAAGAAATTAGTCTCAGAGACCCCTCAGCTGATCAGCCAGCCTCCTTAACTAATAATTGTATTCCACGTATTCCAGAAGCGCTCCATTCCAAATTTCATCACCTTAGGTCGATCAGGAATGAAATTAGAATCATTGGCCCTTCAGCTAATCAATGCGCCTCCGTATCTCGTAATAAATTGTTTTCTGGTTGTCACAAAGGAGCTCCATCTTAAATTTGAGCACTTAAGGTAGATTAGGAAAAAAATTAGCCTGAGAGGTCCCTCAACAGATCAGAGCCCATCCGTACATAGTAATTGTATTGTAGATGGCTCAAAAGAGCTCCATTTCAAATTTCAGTACTGTTTACAGAGATTAGACTCACGGTCCCACTTCGAAACCGATTTGCGTCACACTATTCCGCGGTGACTGCCATTAGTATGCCTACATTCCTAGTTGTAGGCACACACCCAGAGAAAATTATTGCAATTAAATAAAACATCTCCATTTTAGAAGTCCTCTGATCAAAGTACATCGACACTGACTTAGGTACACCCATAAATTGAAAATCAATAAGAGTAGGTGACAAAAAATCACCTCCCTTCGATTCACTAGTCCATCTATAAATGACAAGAGTTATAACAAACTCGATTTCGAGAAGTCCAAATGCCATTGGAATTACATCAACCGATACGATCAACGTTGTTTATAAGGCGATTTTCACTATGTTCCACAAGTAATGAATTGCTCCCATCTTGTTTTTTTTTTTTTTCAATTTTCTAGCCCTTAGGGAGAGCGAACGTTCAACGTAAAGAGATCCGGGTGGTTTCATTCGATTCTTTGGGGTGATATCATAAATGAAAACAAAATATTACTCTTTTTCCCAAAGTGTTCGAGATCTCGATCTTTTAATATTTCAGCCCTTTAGGGTAGATCAAAATTAATATAGAATACAGCTCGATGAACCGAATATATTACCGGCAATTGTCGAAGTTAGAGTGACACAACAGTTAGGTTATCAATAATTATAACTTTTGAATTTAATACAGACAAGAGTTCTACACTCAGCTTGATCAGCTTAATTATTATTATTATTATTATTATTATCATGTAAATATGGAAGTAATAACATATTAAGAATTATTATGTATTTAGCATTTTGGCAATAAATAGGAAAGAGTAAGGGCACTAATTACTGTTCATTTTCTTTTCAGATTGAGAATTTAGAAGATTTATTGAAGGAAAAAGATAATCAAGTTGACATGGCACGTGCGAGATTATCAGCTCTGCAAGCTCACCACTGTACGAGTGAAGGAGCATTATCGAGTTTGGAAGAGGCTATAGGAGACAAAGAACGACAGATGAATCAATTAAGAGAGCAAAGAGATAGGGCTGAACAAGAACGGCAGGAGGAAAGAGAACTTCATGAAAGGGACATTGCCGAATATAAGTTGAAGCTACATACTCTTGAAAGTGAAGTCGAAAAATTAGCTACTAGGATGGATCGAGCTCAATTGGAAAAAGATAGGCTGGAAGCCAAGTTGGAAAGTTCACAATTAGAACTTGGTAAGTCCAAGGCAGAACTCGACAAGGCTGCCAGCGAAGTCGGCAGAAGTGGGCAGGACTGGGAAAACGCTAAGCAGCGCATCACCAGGCTGGAGCTTGAAAATGAAAGGCTTAAACATGAGCTAGAACGATCTCAGACAACATTTGGCCGTAGCACCTTAACCACTTCTCAAGAGCTTGACAGAATACAAGAGAAAGCAGATAAAGCAGCAACTGAGCTGAGGAGAGCGCAAGCTGAGCTTCGTGTGACTCAGGCTGACAATGATAGAGTGCGTGCTGAAGCGTCTGGAGCTCAGGAAAAAGTGGAAAAACTCCAAGGAGAGGTGTACAGGCTGAAGGCCAAATTGGAGAATGCTCAAGGTGAGCAGGAGAGCGTTCGAGAAGAGTACGAACGAGCCCAGTCGACTGTCTCGAGAATGCACGCGGAAAGAGATAAAGCCGTGATGGACCTCGAAAAGGCAAGAGAAGAATTAGAAAGAACCCAAGCGACTCTTGGTAAAGCTCAGCTTCAGCAAGAAAAACTTCAAAACTCACTGGACAAAGCTCAGAGAGAAGTTGATACGTTACAAGAAAAACTTGACAAGGCAACTGGTGAAATTAGAAGGGTAAGTACCTATTTTCACTTCGCGATAATCGTCTTAATTCCAACATTTCCAAATTATTTTCGTTGCACTAACATCACGCGATATTTACTATAGAGCACTCTTTTCAATTTTCAATCCCTACCTTAAGGGAACCCATTATTCAAAAAACTTTCACGCTACCATTGATGAAGTTGAAGATAAAGTAATCTCGATTATATCAGCATTCTTAGCCCACTATCAGAAATATAATTACTTGTGTTTATTGTTAGATGTAATGAGGATCATGTGAACAATTTCCTACACCTTGTGTTTTTCAATAAACGTTCCAATGGAAAGACTACGACTAGCTCTGAAATCCCTTGTACGGCGGATTCGTTCCCCTTAACTTATCGAACATCCAAGGTG
Source organism: Adelphocoris suturalis (assembly GCA_030762985.1). Classification (NCBI taxonomy): domain Eukaryota; kingdom Metazoa; phylum Arthropoda; class Insecta; order Hemiptera; family Miridae; genus Adelphocoris; species Adelphocoris suturalis. The sequence continues at coordinate 23,531,417 of CM061051.1, forward strand.
ATTTGAAATTTCGAGTTTTGGACGTTGAGTTACGAGAGGCCTGTATTCAGGTATACTTTGCTCAGAGTAGAATCCTTTGCTAGAATCACAGTCAGTCGCATCGATCGCTCACTTAGTGAGTTGAGCTGACAGGGTGTGGGTGGGTTCCATTAGGTCCAGAGCAGGAGTAAACGAATAAGCAATGAGCGCTTTGACATCATAAAATCTCGCATATTGCCGATCCGTCTTGAATGATAAGAAACCTTTTTTGGCGGTAATGGGTAATATTGCGGTGCGTTCAAGGTAATATTGAGATTCACTGTTATGTGATTTATTTTACAGATAATTGCTAAGCATGGAAATATTCGAATGGAATAATGAAGCGCTATTGCTAAAGTTTCGCATATTGAAAATCCTATTCCGATTTCATCGGGAACTTTATTGAGATATCATTGAACGCAATGTTTTGGATGGTTTTTAAATTCTTGGGTCTTGATGGAAACTTTGATGGAATGAATGAACTTTTCGTTGGGGTTCGACAGATCAATCCACAGCTACGATTTCGTCCCAGAATTGATTTTCTACATTGGTAGGAAATGAAAATTTTTGAATAGGTTAGTAAGGCTGCATGAAGATGAGATTAAAAATAAATTTAATACAAATCTACCAATGAAGATCCAAATCCAAGTGTTAGGTAATTCAATTCAACTAGCCTTCTTCAACAATGAACATCCACCCTTTCCAAACATTAATTGTTATATCATTATAAATACCTTGTGTAATGGGTTCCCGAGTTCATAATTTTGTGCTCTTGAATTCAAAATTTATCTCATTGCTCCAGAAGCTAGTTTTAGTACCCGCAGTTTATATTATGAAGTTCACGGGTATAGTGTAGAGCAGCAACCTGAATATCTTCACAAATTAGTGTACATATATATTTTTTTTCTCTTTTTTCTCTATTTTTACCATTGAATTGTTTACCGTTTAATGTTGCTTGGCGTATTCTATAGTGCTTCAAGCAAAGTTGATCGCTGCCTTATTTTGAAAACAAATCTAGAATTGATAGGGAAACTGGAAAAAATCTTAAGAGAGCCTTTTGTTCTGTTGTAAATTTTATTTATTTTATTATTATTATTTTGTTTTATTTTATTTTATTTTTTTTTAAGACAAAAATGAGAGCGTAGAGGCTAAAGTAGAATAATAATTGTTTATAGTGTCTCTCAATTGGTACAACTAATTATGTAAAGCCCAAGACTTGGTGTTACATGAGGTTCAATACATAGTTAACCTAATGACCAGTCGATGTTCTTTATTGGCTGGAGACCTCAATATGTATACAAGCGAGGATAAGTTATTGAACTTATAGGTTTTAGAATTTAAGATTTATAGCTGAGGAATAAAGGATAAGTATCAGTAGGGATAATACCTTGGGAGGGTGGAAAGACTGTTGTAGTTTGACCGACAATGTCAAAGTTTAACAAGAAGTGCGTGCACTTTGCATTTTATAACTCCCTATATGAACTGTCCTGTTCGGAACTTAGAGCTCTGTTGGAGTAATACGATATGGGGAAAGTTGGAAAGAAAGAGAAAAGTCTTGGCCGACGACTTTGAATCATCGAAGAAGTGAAATATATATGATTAATATAGATCATGAAAAGTAGTTGTAATTCTGCAATGAGTTGTTTATTCCATCCCCAGTAGAGCTCAATTCATCGTTTTGTTTGGTCCTCAGACGGCAAGGCAAAGATTTTAACTGGTTTAAAGAGTTATTCCTAAGCTTTCTTACCTTACGAAGCCCACCACTTGCAGTTTTGTTCTGTGCAATTTTGTGTATGTTGGCATGTTGATCAAATTCGGTTACTCTACTTCTCCATTGATATCTAAGGATATTATCAGTGCATGTCATGGATATCCTCATAAATATGCATTTAGAGTCCCAAACACATACGAACCATTCAGGACTTCTTATTTAGAGTCTGCTGTCATCTACTTGTGCCTTGAATCCTCATCCTATCCAAGTACTACTCCCCACGTACCTGTCTTAATGGAAAATACGGTAATGTTGGCAAGAATGAGAGTTGATTAAAAAAAGATAATGGGTCTGGTTTAAAGTTGTGGAATCTGTGTAAATTGAATTAGTAACACCAAGATCTTGTACATAATCTATATTGCTGATTCTATTACTATTTTAAATAAATGACAGTATGTAGGAAGGAAGGTATTTTTTTGTGACATTACAATATCGCTTTGTAATACAGAAATATGAAGGTATAAATACCTAGTCAAAACAAATAATCAATTTATCTTTTGAAAAAACAACAACGAACCGCACGGAAGGTCCAACGAAAAAGTCATTAACGACAAAAAAGTATCTGACAACTGAGATAGTTTTTGTTTCCTTTTGAATGCTCAATGTCTTAGCAGTTTGCCTGTCTTTAGTTTGAAATATCGAAATTTATTTCGAAATCCTTTACCATCGATTTTATGAAATATACGGTGGATAACTGAACCTCAATTTACCATCAATAAAAATATATATCAAGATTAATCTGGAGGATAATACAGTACTCTAGAAGGCTATCCTGCCGTTAAATCGGTATAAACTGAATTCAACGGTGAGTCCATCAATTTGCACCTGATAAAAAATCGGTATGACGAGTTTGTACGTACCTAAACTCATAAATTATATCCGAGAATGTTGCACATTATTTCCATTGAAATGTGTGCACATCGTTTTCATTAAATTTTTTTTTTTTTCCTATTAAATTGGACCTCAACAAATTTATTGCGAGAGATTCAGTTTGATTTATAACGTAGGTAAATTATATTAAAAATTCTTTAGATAAACCAATGAAAAATCCATGAGAAATGTGTTTGCTGGTAGGTGATCGATTTGATGAAATTGTGTTAAATGTAAAAGCTAAGCTGAATATAAATTGAAGTTTAAAGATATGATGCCGATTTAAATAGCAGAAAATTGAATGTAACCGTATAATTCAACATTTATTGCTTTTCAATAGTTGTTACAAAAAATTTACCCTTGTACAAAAAAAAAGGATCTTACACAACTGAAAAATAAAAAATGGAAAGTTGCAGTTACAAATCAATCACTTACTGAGTAGCATAGTATAAAAAGGAGTGTCTTTCGTTTAAAGTTAGAATGTACCTCATCATCAACGTATGATCGTTGATAGATTACTCTAAACTCCAAAAATAAAATAATCAATTCAGTCAATAATCAATCAATTTCGGAACTAACCGGCCACTGGTGGGCAGGTAATGGGTACTTCTCAGGCACATTTAACTGGAAAATCTGCGATTATGCGTAGATACCATTTCTGAGTAAAAGGAAACTATTCTTACGAATCGTTTCAAATTTCAAATCAAATGATTTTGAATTCAGAGCCTAAAAAAGACAAAAGCTGACAATGAAAAATGCCGATTTATCCCAGTAATCGGACAAATGAGCAAGTCAATAATAAACAAAGTGCAGAAAATACAAATAGCTGACTAAACCGCTCTCGAGCAAGAAAGATTTCTATAAGGCTATAAAGTTTAGTTACCTAGCGACCTTGCAGACCTTCCCCTCTGCGTCAAATCATTGCAAATTATCAATAACTTTTACAAAGCTCTGTTTAACGATTAAAGAGTTACTCATAACTAACTAAAACTAATATTTTGATAGCTGTTCTGGAATAGCGGTCTTCATAGGCTATCTAGTATGTTTACTGATATGAACTCCACTAAAATACGTATCTTCGTAATTGTAGTCGACCAAGGACGTGTCCGAATTAGCTCTCATACAGAAAGGTAGGTATTGAAGAAAATCATTGCAACGATGCCTATTTCAGATGCAAGTGGAGAAAGAAAAGCAATCTTACGATTTCGAGAATATTCAATCCCAACTCGATAAAGCCCTTGGACAGTCAACGAGATTGCAAAAAGAAAAAGACACTTGCCAAGTTGAAGCCGATAGACTACGTGACAAGTGTGAAAAGGCGCAGGTATGGATTTAGTCTTGAAATGCCATCTTATGCAGCATAGTTTTACGATTTCAGCTTGCTTGTTGCTTACTCCGGCTTGCATTTCCAGATTATTTTATCCCGCTTGCAAAAAGAAAAAGAAACATTCCAAGAGGACTGCGAAAAACTACAAGAGCGGCTGGAGTTCCAGCAAAATCATCTGGTCAAAGCGCAAAGAGATCGAGAAAACATGGCCACTGAACTAGAGGTCGTCAAGGACAGGTGGGAAAAGACGCAGCAAAATCAACAGAAAATACAGGTAATGCTAGTAGAAGTCATAGGACGCTTGCTCGATAATTCAATTCCGCTTTAATATTTATACGCCTTTCTGTAGCGCTCAGGCAAAATCTTGCTTATCCCGTAGACATGAAGGCTCTTGCATTAGCGTAATTTTTTGTTCTAGCTCGAAAAGGACGATTTACTAACAGAAATCGAAATATTGAAAGAAAAGCTGGAAAAGAATCAAATTATTTTACAAAAAGCTTTGGAGGATAAAGATACTTCTAATAAAGAGTTTGAGAGAATGTTGGAGAAGTATGACAGGTAATAGTGGACAAAATAGACTTTTCTAGTAGAGTTCGTAGTTCGAGTTTACTTACATTTGATTTTTAATCCTAGGTCGCAAGGAGAGGTATATAGGCTCCAAAACCGCCTTGAGACAGCCGAGACTGAAAAAGACCGCCTTGAATTGGAATATGAAAAAGTTCAAATTATGGCGACGAAATCAAGAGAAGAACTGCGGAAGATTCAAGACGAAGCACAGCGAGTACAAGAAATGTACGATCGTGCTATGCTGCAGCTTGGAAGAACCAAGGAAAGTGAGGACAAATCCAAGGAAGAGTTGGAGCGAATGGCTGTAGATTTAGAGATGATGAGGGATCGTTACGATAAGACACAAATAGAATTTAGACGAGTGCAATCTGAACGGGATAAGCTTCAAGCTGATATGGACCGACATATGTTCGAATTAGAAAGAGTTCATTCTCAACTGGCCAAACAGCAAGCAGCCTATGAAAAGAGTCAAGAGGATGTAACTCGGGCTACATTAGAGTTGGAGAAGCTCTATGACAAACAGGATAAGCTTCAAACTGAACTCAGAAAAGCTCAATTAGAGTCAGAACGCTATCACAGTGAAGCAGAATCACTGAAGGAAGAAGTAGAAAGGTATGCTGCCAGGGCAGGCAAATACCAAGACACCCAAGAACGAAGTAAAGAGGAACTAGAAAGGTTTAGAGAAACAGCTGAACATTTGAGAGGTAAATATCAACATGAGCTTGAAAAGGCAGAAAAACTAACTCAAACTAATGAGCGACTAGAAAGTAGAATTCATGAGGTACAATTAGAATTAGATATCAGTAGAGCAGAAATAAGTAAGATGACTGAAGCCCAAAGTAAACACCAAGCGGAGATTGAGCGACTGCATATTGAGTGTGAGAAAGTGAGAGACAGACAAGAAAAACTGCAAATGGAAAATGACAGATTACGTTCTGATGTTTCAACCAAAGGAAGTATGGATATTGAAGCCGGTATGTTACGTGAGAGGCTAACCAAGGTTGAAATGGCTAGAGATCGAGCTGAGTCGGAGACGAATAAATTGCTTCGTGAGCTAGAGAGACTTCAAGTTGAGAATGAACGGTTACGTTCTGACTCCGGAGGAAGGACGGCTACAGCGGCTGAGATTGACCGGCTCAATGATCGTCTTGAAAAAATGACACAGGCACGGGAATCGAGTGAATTGGAAATCAAGAGGTTGAATAGAGAACTAGAAAAATCTCAAATGCATTTGGCCAAGTATCAAGAAAATAATGAGGTAGCACAAATTGAATTTGAGAGAATGTCCGCTGAATGTTCAAGAATGCATGAAAAACTAGAAATGGCTAAGGCAGAAATGTTGAAAATGGCGGAAGACAAAATGCGCGTTGAAAGTGAACTGACTCAAGCTAGGAGGGCTTTGGATAAACAGCAAAGCAGTGTTCATGAAGCAGACTACAGGATTAAAGAAGATTTATCTCGAGCTCAACAAGAAAGAGATCAAGCAATCAGAGATATGGAAAAGATGGCATCAATGTTGGACAAGAGAGAAAAACAATGTGAAAAACTCGAGAAACAATATGAAAAACTTGAAAATGATTTCAAGCAACTTAGTAATGAAAGAGATCAGCTAGTTCTCCAACTCGAAAAATCTCAAGATATGTTGGTCACGTTCCAAAAAGAACTTCAACAGTCTGAACAAAGGCTTGAAATTGAAAGGGATGAAGTTAGCAAACTGAAAGCTGAACAACGGCGTGTTGCCGCTAAGGAGACTGGCGCACGTGAAGGTTTGGATAGGGATATTAATCGTATGCAACAATTGTTGCAAAGTAAGGATCAAGAAGTACTCAATATACAGCACACATTGGCAGCAAAAGAAAAAGAGTTGCAGCAATTTCAACAAAACATGCAAGCTCAAGCACAACAGTTCATGCAGGAAAAAGGGAAATTCGAAAATGAATGCGTAATGTGGCAGAAAGCCATTGAGCAAGAAAAAAGGAGAGCGGACGAGTTGCAAAAGCAAATTCAGTCTTTGCACTCACAGCAAACTTCAGCGAAAGATGATGTTACGAAAACGATTCAAGCTCTTGAGAAGCAACTTGCTGCAACTCAAAATGAATATAAAGAAACGAGGGAAAATATGCAGAGAAGAATACAAATGTTGGAGCAAGAAATCCAGGCAGGTGGACCGGCTGCGAAGGACGTTCAAAGACTTTTGGCCGAGCTGGACAGATGTCAGGCAGAGTTGAAGAATGGAACGATAGAACGTGAACGACTTCAAGCTCAATTAGAAATGTTAGTTCAAGAGCTTGAACGGAATCAAGTAAGTTCCAACCATAAATTTCTCAATATTTCCTGGTATAATGAAATTTGAGGTTTGGGAGTTGTTATTTCTTGTCGTCTTGTTATTCCAAAATGATGATCAATATTCCCGGTGGTCAAACAGTTTAAATGTAATATAATTTAGGATGGTTAGGGTGGTAGAGGAGATCTCATTTTACTCATTAAAACGTTGCAATTGCAAACTACTATTTGGGATAAGAAAGATTTTGTTTGATGAACATAAGTTTGGATGTGAGTGTTGCGATTTCACCTAAAAGACTTCCTTATCCTGAACACTGTAATATATTCTGTGTTACCTAAATTTAGGAACCTTCTCCGAAAGGCCATTGATTGTACATTGAAATCTGCATCTTTTCAAGTTCTTTACTATACGAGGATACAATACTCGTTTTTAAGGTATCTTGAGTAGTTAAATGCGCGTTAGTATCCCGATTGTGTTCTTTGGTATTCCCTCAACAATATATCCCGCCAATGAATAATTTTAATTCAACTCGGGCTTAGGAAATAACTTGCTATGTTCCCCACCCTTTTCCATTATGATTGCTTTTCACCTGTTTACTTTATATTTTGGATCAGGTAAGTAGTATTTGTCTTCCATCCTGCACGACTTCAAATCTGATAATGGTTTTCTTGAATCCAGTTGGAGCTTAGAGAAGCTAATAAAAGGTTGCAAAGTTCTGGAAATCAAGGAGCTGCAAACGAGGCCAGCCGAAAAGAAATTGACCAATTGCGAAAGGCACTTGACGAAGCAAGGCACCAAGCAGATGATTTCAGGAAGAAAATGGATGAACAGAAAAAAGTTATTGAGAGTAGAACTAAGGATCTCGATGACAAGGAGAGAGGGCTGATAGATCTTGAAATGAAACTTAAGAAACGAAAAGAGCAAGGAGACGCAGGAAAGGTATCTATTCCAATACAAAGTGATTTCCTATTTTCAGATGTTGGAAAATAATTTTGATATTTAAATACACATATCTTTTCAGGGTGGAGGTGTTGATGACGCTCAATACCAAGCGTTGATGAAGGAGGTTGAGCAGTACAAGGAAAGTGCCAAGCACTCCCAAGAAGAAGCTGAGCGACTCTTGCAAGTAATGCAAATGACTCAGGAGGAACAGAATCAGAAGGATAAAGTCATCAAAGATCTTCAAGAGTAAGTATCGATTCATCACTCGTCCATTTAGGTCCGATTTAGATACAGCATGCTTTCATATTTTCTGTATCATATGGTTCATAAAACAAAAGTATGAACACCGTAATGATTTATGTGCAACATATTTCCTACGTTCGTAAAAATGCTAATTCGAAACCGAATGATAGACCGATTGTATAACAATATTATCATTAAATAAGGAATTGAACAAAATATAATCGGGCAGGTACGGACATAGTTTACTAAAAGTAAATAGGTAATTAGCAATTTTTAGTTGTACTGCATAGATATATGTAGTGGTGCCCCACGATGTAAATAGTTAATATCAGAAGAATTATTTCAATAACTACACAGGAAGTAAGTAGAGAAGGAATCGTGTGAGAGGGCTAGCGCGAGGGAAAAGGGAGCTTAACTTGCCAGTAGTCAAATCTCAGTTTATATATATGTATATATATATATATATATAGGTATATATATATATAAATATATATATATATTTTTTTCTCCACATTATGCTGAACAAAATCTTTTTTTTCTATCATTTTCCAATCAAAATTTATGATTTTTCAAAGTTTGAAAAAAGTAGGCCCGAAAATTGCAAATTTTCAGCAGGTTTCAGCAGATTTTCGGCAGACTTGCAAAACTGCAGTTTTTCGCGATTATAAATACAACAAATATTATATTTTGAATGTAGAAAATTCAAGTTTTGTTGATTTTTGGGGCCAACAAAAATATATTACAAAAAAGTCATTTTTTTATCCAATCTTCGTTTTTTCGTTCTCCTGGAAAAAAAGCCTCGGCAAGTTAAGCTGCCTTTCCCCTCGCACGGTCAAATATTCTAAATTCTTCACAACTATAGCTGTTACCTAACCCTTCTTTTTTTTTTTTATTCAATATCATTCATATGGGGTATTGGTTAATTCAAGCCCTATAAGCTAATGGAATATAATCAGAGGGATGCTCCTTGGCACCAAGACCACCGTTTATAGAGTAAAACTTTACGTCAGACTATGCACCCAAAGGTTTTTAAAAATTGTCGGCCGCATTGTTGCTTACTGTTGTTTAAAATCCGTACTAAGCAAGAGAAAAATTATGTGGTCGAATTGCGAATTCACTCAATTTTGAGATATAAGGGTTATTGCTCACAGATTTACTACTGAAGATGAGTTCTGGGAGGAACTAAATGAGTCCATGCATAATTTGACACAGCCAAAAGCCTACAAAAGCCAAAACCCTCCAAGCTTTCTCAAGCTAGATCCCGATTACAAATCATCAAATACGTTCTATTACCAGCTCTTTCCCCCAACCCCTCTCACTGGCAAATTATTTACTAATTCATAATGAAGTGAGGTCAGGCCGCTGGCCCACAGGTTCTGAGGTAGTCTGTGAGCCTAAATATACGACCATTGGTCGTTGGTTCTCCCGACAGGATCAAGTTCAATCGAATTGAGATCTATAATACCGTTTGCCTTTGGATTTAGGTTCTTTAAGATTCTTAATCGTTCAAAACCAAGTTCTGGACACCCGGTTCTACAGACGTACAATTTTTCTCTTGTACAGGTTTAAACTGTAGTGAACTCTTACTTCTACAGGGTGCATAAATTATAACTTCTCATACCTTTGCCTTGGTACCCGTGGTACTGTTGCATTGCTAAGCCTCCTAGAGCTGTTTTACCATTGCATTACATCACGTCTAATATAGGTTCTGGCCCAGAAAAGGGTAATCTGTATCTCACAAGCAAATTAACCCATTCAAATTTCCATAATGGTGTGCAACGGCAACCATTCAACAGATTTTCGTCACTTCTAGCATTTCTTGACCAGCCTTGACCTGGTCTGCAATTATTTTAAAGCTGCCAGGCTGCTACTATATGAGTATATTCCTGTTTCTTTTGATCTACGGAAATTCGTTGTCACTTATTCCTTTATCGCAAAGGGTTTTACCTCTTAGACGTAAAGGTGTGAGCATCCCAGAGAAATGTTGCCTTCGGAAGCTACCCAGTCATCCCTTTACTCAGCTACCCATCCATTTCGGAAATATCGCAGAACATTACTAAATATTTCCTCCACAGGTCTGGAGGTGTAGTTCCTCCAATAAGCGATTCTCATCATAAATTCCTTGCCAAAAGTCAGCACCCAAACCATAAGATCACTTTCTATGAGGGGAATCAATCACAAAATACACTACACTATCTGTAAATTATAAATGCATTCTTCCTGCAGCAAGTTGCCTTCTATTCGTCTACTGCAATGTGTAACACATCGCGAGAGCATAAAACAGGTTCATCATCAGGTGTAGAAAGAGCAAGGTTGTCACCCTGACTGTGTATGTGCACTTGTGCCATTTTACTTCACTTCATCCATCCACTCAGTCACCGCAAGAAATAACAAGCAATGAAGTTTAATTTCGATTGAGCATAACTCCCATAATCCTGGTCCCTTAGACGTTATAAGTCAATATTGCAGTGCGACAAGTATCTTGGGTGAATGACACCTAGTTCTTCCAAACCTTGAAAATTATATGGAAGCTTTCAATCCAGTAGGAATATTTAGCTCTCATTTCATACCTTTTCCCAGACATTCTCAAAAGTCAGTGAATGGTGAAGGGGACGATTTTACCCAAACTCATATTCATCAAGCCAACGCTCCAAATTTTAAAGCGTGTACATAGTTCAATGAATAATTTTTTCAGTAGACTGGAGCAAGAACAATTGATCCTTTCAGTCAGAAATAGAAAAATATTAGATTGGCATTCAATTTCAAATTATCCCCATTGTCTATTTTGTCCCTACCAACTACCTACAGCAATAGCACGTACTGAATCTTCTGTTTCAAATCCACCCTAAGAAAATGAAGTATACCATGTCAGGGTGACTAATGTTGTAGTTGCGTAAGATGATTGAA
>CM061051.1:23542355-23634855 GCA_030762985.1 Adelphocoris suturalis
TCCAAAATTTATTTAGAACAAGTTGTTTGCCATAAAACGTTAACATATTTTAACATAAATGGAATGATTATTTATGAAAATTCATTCATGCGATCATGCTGCATGATGTTTTATTTTAGTGTAATAACGTAGGGATACACTACACGTACTCGAGGATTGTTTATACTTCACAGTTGAATAACTCTACGTGCACCTCAGCTGCTTTCACTTTCGGAGCGCTTTAGGCTACGTAACATTTTAGCATAAATTGAGATGTTTCCAACGAGTGGTGAACCGTTTCCGTAGAATAATAACGGGCGTTACTACATTTCCCTAAAAACGGCTCCGTTGTGAATAAAAATCATTGGAAAGAAATTTCAGTTAGTAACGCTGTAAAAATTGTCGATTTTCCCAGTTGTGTAAACACATGAAAATGTCAAGAATTGTTGTCCACCCAGTCATTCAAGTGGTCCACTCTTTCCCTACATATTTGCATTCGAGGTATTGTCACGGACTAGCTCCATGAAATCTCGTCCTCAGAAGACAAACTCACTTCTTCATTATCACGACGGGATAGGAAATTAATAATTACAGAAATATGGCAAGATTGTGGCATGAAGAAAAACACCAAACGGAAAAACAGGGTTAGGTACACAATTTTTCAAGATGGCAAACTGTGATAAAGTTGCAGATCATTGCAGATTTGAAGTTAACCCACCCTAACGTATGGATTTCGGAATGCGTGCGTTATCACAGGAAGATCTCGATTCAAACGTGCGAACGGTTATTTCGTCGTTTTGACGAGAAAACACGGCCCTGGGTTCATCGAAGTAAAGCTTGAGTGGTAGAACTGGCCCTAGAAAATAATATGCCTAATTAATACGGCACAAATGGTGTATCTCGATTATGATAGTCAACATTCTTCAAACATCGAAATTCAACTGATTTTTTACCGTGTGGTCTTCATGTATCGCAGTAAAATGTTAATGCTCGAATTGATTAATGTATTCATATCTGGTTTATTTTAAATACTTGAAGTTACATATGTACGTATTGTAATATCATGATAACTGAAGGCTGTTAGAATTTTACCGTGACACGGAATGAATAATGTCATTTTTCTACTTCTCCATTATATTACTTTGAACTGTTTGAGTATTGATTGATTCAAACGATATATTTTTCGGCTTCAATTTTACATAAACTACATTAGCTAAACTCACACAATTTCTCAGAAAACGTAATTGTACAAAGCGACCTCTGACCCGATTGGTCCACAGGAAGGTGTGAAGAATCACAACCGTATTTACAATGTAAAGCCAACCTTAGCTTCTATTAGCCGACTGAAGGGACGAATAGCATCACTAATTTGTAAGGACCAGGGGTACAAGTCAAGGCTTAAGTCGAGACATAGCACAAACGTAGTTTAATTTGAAAATCGGTTTCAATTACTGTTCGGCTTTGGCGTGTGTACAAGCCCTTATCACTTTGGTTTAGGAAACTAAAGTTTAAACGTCAAGGGAAGAGAAGAAGAAAACAAAACCGCAGCATATACTCTGGACTACAACTACAAGGATAGTTATAGTTCCATGATGCAAACCGCTGATTTCGGATATAGCTTTTTGTAACCACTTTCTCATCACCTGTGTTTGGATTAGTTCAGCAGATCAGCTTTGTTGATTCCTGGAGTGTTTCTTGCCTGGGATCCAACAGTTCCACTTCAATCCTTTTTCGAAATGATTTGGCCCCTCCTGGAATACACGTGGCTGCCTTGAAAACACCTCCATCAATTTGTAACGGCCCAAAAATATTTGATACCTCGACAGGAGTTTGAACTCGCGTCGTCACAACTAAGAGAAATTTCCCGAAGTTGCGACACTCTAACGATCAGAGCTATGAGGCCAAGGTTATTTAACCTCTTCGACTATGAGAGTTATTATCCTGGAGCGTAACAAATTCCACAATACATTCATCATCAAAAATATTTTGTGGTCTGTGCTATCCTCAATAATATAACTCGCTAGACAATTTCCCCAATAAAACCCATACAACCAAGTTTAGACGGCCATTGACGACCGTTCAACATTCAGCAGAGCTTAGCTCTTATCACAAACTATGCGCGTCGTTTAAGAACTTGTACACCTGGCATAAACTACATTCTCCGTTTAAACAGCAGTTTAAACGTTGAGTGAGGTTTAACTGTTTCGTACCCCTGGCGATAAGAAAAGAGCGCAAAAGCTCACATGCCAAGTTTTCTATCAGTTTTTTCCACCACAAGTGTAGAACAGACAAACCTATTTCTTTAAAACTAGTTTTATTAGAATACTTTGAAACTTCGTGAAATATTATTTAAAATGTATAAAAATGAGTCCAATCTTGCTAGGAGATTTGTTAGACTCGATTCCATTATAAACCTTATTGGACGTATTCCCTACCCATTGGCTAAATATAAAATTACACTATAACAAAGAGAGTTTCAAAAGTTCTGATTTTATGAAAAATGACAACATTCACGTGGGTTTATTTTATACCTGAAGTAGTGATGTTCTGGTTAAATTCTCTTTAATTGTATCACCTTTCAATTTTCTTTGCAGGAATATTAAAAAAAATGTTCTCTTCTTGTGGAAAAACGAAGAAATCTTCCTTCTCCACCATCCTCATTTGGCTAATTCAAGCTCTTCGGTAGTGTGCTTGATTTATCCTTTGCTTCGAAGATTAGGTAGATATACTCGTGGCATGGAGAGCCTATTCAACCGTTTTAAAAAAGCGCCCCTTCCACTCAAAATCAAAATTTCCGCTGAATGAAAAACGTAAGATAGCTGAAACTTGGAATTTCATTTGGAATCATAATGTAAACAAAGACAAAAGAACTGGACCGGTACAAGTAACATAGGTAGGTACCGAATGAAGTAATAGGTAGGTACCAAGCTCCGTCTGTTTTGAATAACACTAAGCAGTGATACAATGAATTATCGATACCTTGTCGATACATTAAACTTTGTTTTGGGATTTCGGATCATAAAGAGGGTCACGGGGTTAGCTGTGAGAGAATCACGTGTTAGGTGGAGGTGACTTGTTGAATTTTTGCCGTTTCGGTTTCACTTCTCAGACGCTCTCATTTGAACGATTCCCAACAAGTGAGGAGTGTCTGGTGTCAGCCGCAAGTTCCTCGATGTAGTGTCACCCTCCAGCAAGGCTTTTGTACAATTCAAGTCGAATGAGCGTAGTGGAAAATGTTAGTTTTAGAGTTGGTTATAAAAATAAGAAATTTTGCAAGAACGAACGCGAACAGCTTTAGTGGCCTCAATTACAAGAAAATTGTTTATCAATTCAAAATCGAATGCTTGTGGTGAAATTACCACCACACACATACATAAATCCACTACAGTGCTCTACCAGAAATATCAACTTAGCAAATGATTCGAGCAATCGCATTGATTAGTCAACAAATTTTTTGTTGAAAAGAGACCAAATCTGATATGTAGGTATTTGTTTAACGAAAAAACTCCATTTTCGCTGATATCGCAACTTCTTTCTTTTAAGGGAATTGACTGTTTATATTTCAGGGAGTGATTGTTTTTATAAATTTACTTATTTTTATTATAATAATTATTAACCAGTAACCAGCTGTTTCTGGAAAGAGTTGTTCCTGTTTTATATTTTTATATTTTTCTAACATTCATTCTACTTTTAATTAATTATAACTCTGATATGGGAAAATAAGTACCACCTTACTTATTATTTGCGACTCCCACTTCATAGTGAGAAATATACTACCTGTAACCTATGATTATTTACTAGTGCTTCAATTCCAGTCATTCCCTGAAGATGCCAGTATAAGGAGGCAAAACTAGTAGGAATATGACAGTGAAATGAACTTGAAGAAGCCAAATCTACATTCTTCACCCTCAACCACCCATTACTAAGCATATGCTTGAGTACCATGCAATAGTTGATCTACTTATAAAGAGCTCAATCGATACGCGTTCAAAAACTACTGCGACTGCCGCTTTAATTTTATGAAATAATATGCAAATACACTGCAGTGAAAATTAAGGGATCACTGTCGTAAAAACTCAGATTCGGATGCGTGGTAGCCGGATCGTAAAATACCTGTCCATTGAGACAAATTCTCAATTTTTGGTAAATAGACATCCAGAAAAAGAGTCCTAGAGATATAAAAAGAGTCGACAAATCCCAGCTCAATAATATGGTCCAGTATGAAAAAAAAAACAGGAACAAATTTTTCAAAAAACTAAAATAAATCGATTTTCGCGTCTTCAAACAAATGGCAGCTTTCAAGGGTTTACAAAAACTGAATAGGTCAATGAAAAGCTGAATTCATCTTGAACAATTAGAAGAAAAATCTTCAAAAATGGTTAATTATTCAAGGGCTTACAGCCGAAAATTCACTTAAAAAAAGGTCAGTGATTTTTGAAAAATTGTGTTCAAAATTAAGGGGTTATTGTGTACTTGGTTTTTTATTTTAGCAATTAACTTTCAAGCCTCCAGCTCAGCTCAAGCCTCAAAATCCCTATAAAAAACAAATATTCCAGTCATGCAGCATGACAGTGTTAGCGAATTTTCATAAATTACCCATCATATTATATATGTTAAATTGTATCGAAATTTGAGGAATTGCAGAACAAAAAAATTGTTAAGAACCAATTTTATGGCAAACAACTCATACCGAAATAAAATTCGGCGATTCAAAAAAGATTTTGGATTTTTCTCGCAGTTTTTATAGATTTTTAAGCAAATATTATTGTAATTTAACTACGTTTTTCAGCATAATTTTGTGCAAAAATGACTTAATGTCCTAATTAATCGTTGATAATGTTGTTTTGCCAGAAATTCTGCTAAAAATTATAAATTTAACGGTTTTTGGCCGTTCTTAGCCATTTTTAATGTTTTTTGAGAACATTTGTTTGAAGACTCAAAAATCTTTTTTTATTTTTTTTATTTTTCTTTTTTTTTTTTTCTTTTTTTTTTTTTTTTCATTACTGTTACTATACTGGTCCATTTTACTGAGCTCGGATTTTTCGACTCTTTTTCTCTCTTTAGGACTCTTTTTCTGGATGTCTATTTACCAAAAAGTGAGAATTTCTCTCAGTGGACAGGTATTTTACGATCTGGCCACCACGAGTCCAAAACTGAGTTTTTTCAACCGTGATCCCTTAATTTTTCACAGGAGTGTATTATGAACTGGGCCTCATCTCTTCAATTTACATAAATGCGCTTAATGTATTACAATACAGTTATTATTAAATTGCGTTTTATTAGCTCATAATAAATTATCTGTATTGGCTTCGTTTACAACTCCAGCCCCAAAGTTGCAATATCTTGCCTTCGAAACCTCCCGTGAAAGACCTCATTCTTATCTTCATCAATAAAATTTCATATTACCGTAATAATTCCAGTAAAGTTTTTTAGTAGATAATAAATGGGATATGGAAAATACCATACATACATACATTTATAACGGAATATTGCATATTATGATATTTCAATATTGCATTCCCACTACACGTTCCACTTCAGGGCTGAGAGTATTTTTGAGAACACGAATTGAAAGGAAAACAACTAAATACGAATCAGATTAATTTGCGCGTATTTTATTTGTCTCTCACTCTGTCTGTCTGTCATAATTAATGAAAGTTGTTAGATTTTATATATATATATCAAATATATGAATTATATCGTATGTATAGTATTATATTATTGATATATACTAATTGTTGAAGAACTCTGTTATAATTTATGAAAAGCAATCCGAGCCCTAGAAACGATATAAAAAATGTTCTTTTCAAGTTGATTTTCGGTACTCTAAAATAATCCGCTGTCAAAAAATTAGATCTTAATAATAATTGAATAGTGGAAACAACAGGATAGGTAAAATCGAGGTGGTATTGAGTTTTGCATGCATTACAGGGGTCAGTAAAGACCATTGACCTTGCAGTAAAGGGATTTTTCCTCCCCATTTTATAGCTCTTTCTTTATCAGGTCAACCATATCTTCCAATCAAATCAATTGCAAGGCATATGGAGTAATATATGGTATATATATTTAGACATATATGCTAGAGGAGTCAATCAAATTATATCATTGAAAATCGGTTGAAAATTTAGACTACGGTAGGGCACACATTATTTAATGAGCCACAAAAAAAGAAATCCCCCAGTTATGGTTCCAAAATCCGACGATAAAAAAAAATTTAAAAATCAATTTAAAGATGAAGCTAATGCAACATCTACATACACATAGACGTATATAACATACACATACAAACACACCCCTATGGATTTCAGGATAGTCCTTATAACACAAAAAAGTCTCTTTCAAACCAGTTCAAGTATTTTGTACGCAGTTGAGTTATTCTTTTTAGAACGTTTCTCAGCATTAGTTTTTCCATGTAGATTGGGGGAGAACACCATTTAATTGAGGGTGAAAAGAGCCGGTTCAAGTCCTATTCAGTGTGAGTCCAAATCAATGTCACAATCAAAAGGGGTGAGTGCGTGCGCGTGCATATTTGTATGTGCTGGGAGGTAAGGGAGCCGATGGCCTCTTTGTTCACCTCTCATTTGTAATTTTCACTGGCTCACCTCTACTAAAGTTTGAAGGTTACATAAAAATTTACTAGTAAATTATTTTGCTCCCAAGCTTACTGAGGTAGAGGAAGGAATTTATCTGGGCCAGAGCTAGTTTCCAAGTTACTTGTAAATCTAATGGTCTCAATGGAATCAGCTCATTAATTATATTTCAATAATGCCTTTCGTTACACAGGATGAAGTTTTATTTTGTATTCATGATAAAATTTATAATTCACGAAGATCAGAATCGTTAGGTATAGTCAAACAAAGCTATTATCAATAATGTTCTCTCACGCACTAATCTGACTGGTTTTGTCTAAAACTATATTACTAGACTTATAAATAGGGTAGCGACTTCGATCTTTTGATCGTTAATTTTGGTTTTCAGTATCTGTACCTGGTAGGTAGGACAAAAGGAAAGTAGAAGAAAAAGAAGATGACGAGAAACAGCATGTTTGTTTGAAATTCAAAATAAGTAATTTAAAGAAAATCAAACATACATGGTACGACAGTGGACATTTCGTCCGTTTGTCGGGAGGAACTCTAAAACGCCTAATATTGTTTTAAATGGCCATATTCGTGATATTTTCAATACGATTTGGTAGTTCGTGAAGGCAACATGGTAAAGTCGAGAACCAGAAGGGAAACCACTCGTGACAGCACTTCTTGTGCAGACAATCACACTATCACCAGTGGAACTGTGAGATAAATTCTTTTCTATAGAAGAGAACAAAGGGGGAAATGTGTCTTTGTTTTACATTTCCCTCTCACTCAACCAATAATCTAATTCAATAAAAATTCATTCAGAAACCCGTATTCCTAACCGACGCGATTTTGGAAAATTCAATCAGTTTAATTAGTTTTAGTTTTATGTCGACGATCACTGATTTCAAGATTACGCACGCACCGTGGCTTTAATGTAGGCACAAGGAAACTACTAAAGGCTGTAATGTTGAGGCTCATTACATCGTTGAAAGCTACCATTGCTTTGACAGTGATGAAATTGATCGTCTGGTGGCACTCCCAAGAAATTCCTAGGAAATTCATTATTTTTTTCAGGAGGTAATCATCATAATTTTCTACGGATTCATCAAAATCGGACTAAAACCTAGAATTATTTTAACATGCGGAGGATTTACCCACGTAGACAATAAGAAACGGAACCTCTGTTCAGAGGAATACAATGTGTCTCAAAAGAAGCAAGCCCCCTTCCCTCCAACTTTTTTCCACAATTTTTGAGATATCGAAGTGATACTTGGACAGCGTTTTTGGGGTGCCTGATACTAGGTTTTGAGCAAATAAAAATCTGGAACTACCCAAAGATGGGAGTATGGGGTACTCCATTTTTCGCCGATTAACACCTCATCTTAAAGATCTTTTAGTGGTAAACATGATAGTGCAACCAGCATTACGATATTTTATTCCATTCTCGGTTTGTCCCTTATGAACCACAATGAAGCGCAGTGTCCCTGCACGTAAAATATTGCCAGAGTCAAATATCAGCTGTCCTCGCCTGGGGTGCGATCAGATCAATGACAAGGAGAAGCTGCAGGCTCAACAGTTGCTCAGTGAATAAGCCTCGGTTCAGCAAGATCATTGTCAAGCTGTGCTTTGACTCAGTGAGTGAGGAAGTAAATATGTCAGGGAATGTTATGTTTACATCCTGGCCGATGAGGGATAATGTATTAGAGTTTCGGACCTACTTACTTACACCAAATGTTACGTCCTGAAAATTTTTAGATGTACCTGTGCCTGTTGGATAAGTGCTGGGTGAAATGTTGGTTAGCGACTCTCGGTAACAAGTCTTCTTACTCATCAGCCTGGTTCGGTTAGGGAAATGCTACTAATCATTCCCAAACCCAACATTGCCCATAAGTGTGGTGGTCGGTTTGGGTGGATGCCATTGAGAATGCTATCCTCCGCGGTAGTGGAGGATGGAATTGCGAAAATCCTTTGGACCTGGAATGGCTGTTCCGCCTGTAAGAGGGACTTGAGCCAACACCACACCAACAACATCAACATGTAATGCCATGACTACACAGCACGCACATTTCTGCACATGGGTGTCAACTTCATCCCATCTCTTCTCATTTCTTGACAGATCGAAGGGAAACCATTCGTCAATAAACTCTGCAACCAACCAGCTAGGAGATAGTTGGGTCTAACGTTAATATTATGGAATTCCAACCACATCTGTCGTGAGCTAGTGGTAAGCCCAGCTACCACCAAGGGTTCATTGCATGGCATCAGATGCTCCAAGATGAGGCACATTTAACTGTGGTATGAAGAACAGAGATTCTGCTGGGAATTGTGGTATTTCTGCACGCTGCTGGAACATAGCTCCTAAAAAGTATTTGACCGCTCAAATTAAACCTATTTATCTTGGCTGGAATGTCCATATTGGCCCTTGCTTGGACAGAGAAGGAGACGTAAACGACAATCAGAACTCCCTTCACATCTACCACCAGGTATAGACCAAGCTTTGGAATCCAAATAATTCATTTCTTCCTATAGATAATTCCTATCTTCCTACAGTACAGTTTGTTAGCTCCCCAAGAACGCACGGTGAGTCCCCAGTATTTAAGGCAGGGCATTGCTTGTTATATATCGTCACTTCCCCGATTCTATTTTTGAAACGTTCGTAGTAACGATCTCCTTTCTGACTCTTGCATTTCGAGACAAGTTTACTTCCTCCTCTCAGTGCCGATCAGTGAAGAACTAACTAGGACTGATAACCATTGTTCGGTATTTTACCTGTGGCCAGTCACTCAGCCTTGGACACGGTACTGCTGCACTTCTCGCCTCCTGGATGATCACCCTGAGACTCAGTGAGTAGTATAAGTTTTCCCATTGGCCAATGCATATAGGTAGACACGCTTGTTGTATTCTAAGTACAGATTAACTAAGTTAGTCACGAAATCTACCACATTGTACCAATTGCTTTCCTTGTGTCCTTTTTGACTGTTAAGTCACATTCTGACACTTATGGTTATTGATGCCCACGGGCAACTAGGGTCGATACCGTTTGTATGTTGTTTCCTATCGATAGTAAGAAACTCGTGTCCTTTTGATAAATAGTCACACTTAGACACTCTTTGTTACTGATGCCCACGGGCGAATAGGATCGGTAACAGTCATTCTCCTTAACTTTTCAAACAAAGATATTTTGATATTCATTGCATAAAATCTTCGCGTAGTAACGAAACAGAATATATTGCATTTCTATTTTCTTATTAAAACTATGAAGAGATTTTAAATTGCAGCATTAGTCACACCATTGTTGAAGTTGCAAGTTTTTATGATAAATTTACGTCCGTTAAGAAGTAACAAGCACTCTGGAAGAGCGTAATTTATATTTTACATTGTTGTTCAGACACAGACTATGTAATCACTCACGTTGCTATTTTTGAATCTTTGCTCAAGTACCCTAATACATCCTCTGAGTTTGATATTACTTCCTTTTGGTATAGGCACAAAGCCTATTGTGTTTAACACATATATGCTGAACCACACTTTTAGTCGCATTCTGTCTGATAGTAACGTATTCACATTTAATATTTCATACAATGAAAATTTTACCATCAAGATGGTTTATGAGAAACATGCCATTGTTGTGATAGTCATACAGTAATGATTTGTATTGTTCATGCCTTGTTATGTTAAAAGAGATTGGTAATTATAGAACCACTATTGTAACGCATCTTTCCTTCAAAGCTACCCTGGCTCCCTCTTGCATTCAAGAGTAAACATAACTGGTTATTTGCAGGCTAGTAGGTGTGAGACACGCCTGTTTATTTAGAGTCATTTTGAATAGTCACCTTCCGTGACCACTTGGGTTAACACGAAAATAGTAAGAGTCCTCAACTCACCGCTCATTTGGGGTAACGCATAGTAAAATTCAACTTTTTACCATTACTTTTGACGACTACCAGGCCATCAAGAGAGGGCTGTCATGTAGAGACACGTTAAGTGCCTAAATTGTTACCTTAGTCTGATGCGCTGTGAATTTTCGTAATTGTTTCCCCCTCCAACAGACACCCTCCCAACAATTTCTAACACTTCTAGTTCAATTTAGGGATAGTAACACCCGTATGTCCAAGTGTTCTTCTCTTTTGGCACAGTGGTAATGGTGAGTTGGAGATCGCCCATTTCAATTGGCCATTCAGCTCATCCACACCGGTACCACGGATACGTCCCACGTAAGCAACTTAGTGAAGACCTTCAATAGTCCGCCCCTCAAGCAGTTATATCGTGGCCGGACCGTGCCCACCTTCAGTGGTCACGTCTTACTAAGGTATAGTGACTATTTGGTTATATCCCTCCCTACTAGAGTCACTCCCTTTTCCCGCTAAGAACCAGCTTAGATAAATGGCGGCAGCAGTTAGGATCTGGTAACCTTTTGAATACCCCCGTAAAATAGTCACTCCACAAAAGTAACGCCCCATAGTAATATTTTCCCATTTCAGTCACTTTTGAATCGCAGTGCATTTGACAGTGGTAATTGTGAAGGCTCAACTCTTACATCTCACCTTAAATGGCCAGTCAAGAATTCATAGGTGGGTGGAAGTGTTAGCCACGCCAGAAGCTATTTCTGCAGAAGCCAGTAAAAACAAGAGGAGCAGGTCGCCACTAGGTAGGAATACCATTAGGGATTAGCCCTATTGTGCTACCTACAGCACAGGTCGAGCAAGCAAGGAGAGAGATTTCATTCACCGTGGCAACAACCCAGCGGAACGGTAATCGGCGTGCCTCAGTGTGCCCCTCTTTCTCTTTTTCTCCTTCTGAAAACCTCTTACTGTGTTAATGATGTCGGTTTAAGACGAACAAATAGATACATTCCATGAAAGCCATGGAAAAAATGAAGATACTTCTTCAAGGCTGCAATAAACTGACTAAAAAAGTCATGGCCGAAAGAAACAGTAATGAGATACCAAGATCTCTATAGCTGGAATTAGACTTGCAGGGTCCCGATGAAGTAAGAGCTACTTCCCTAGTGACTTTTTTTTAACAACTTCCATGCAGTCAGGGAGGACCTAACCCAAGAACTGAAACAATGGCTACTCCAATCACAAACAAAAGGAGTGGCTAGGCAGTTTATGGCTGATCAACCGCAATTCGACGGAGACCTCCAACCTTACTCTATAATACGAAAAGCCATGATTGCTTGGTTTCAACGTGATAGCCTGGAACAGACAGCTGAGATGCTGTGTACTGTGAAGAAACAACTCACGGAGATGATGAGGCAGCAAGCCAAAAAAAAGTAAGGCCTATGGCACAGTGTGTTGTCACGGAAGAAGGCAATGATCTCCCACTCCAACAACAACGAAACTTGGTAGGAAGGAAGGCCCTCAAGGCCTTCATAAAGGGACTCAGTAAGGATGTCAGCTCCTTACTGGTGAATAACCCACCCATGGCGAAAGAACCAACCGAGACCCCAGAAAGTACCCATGCCTGTTCTGTGAAGGAATGACACACTTCCCGGCGGAACGCACGTTAAACCCCCAAAACACACTCCGCTGTGACTAGTGTGGCACAGAGGGGCACCTCAAAACGACCTGTTTAAAGAGGAGGAACTACATGGCCGTGTCCGAACTATCCACTCGGAAGGACGGCCCACCAAAACAAAATCATTGTTCTCAGATGAAATGGAGGGTCGAGCCCCACTTTGAGGGAACGGATGCACAAGGTATCAATTCACTAGGATCTAAAAGTCAAGAAGAGGACTCTGTTGGGGAACAGGAACACCGATATGACCATTCCGAAATGGGAGGACCCAAGGTGTCAAGGGAAGCCCAAAGGAAGACGTGGTCACACGAGTAGTCATGTTGATGGACAAGTAGACACAAAGATAGTCATGCATCCCCAAATGGATCAGGACTTCACTCCAGAGACCTCCAGAGGTCACCCCACATGATCACACAAGTAGGCACGTTGATAGACATGCGGACACAAATGAATAAGGGCTTCACTCCGGACCTCTCAGAGGTCACCCCTAATGGTCACACAAGTAGACACATCCATAGACACCAGGACACCAAAATAGTCACACATACCCGAATGAATCTGGACTTCACCCCGGACCTTCCAGAGGTCACCCCACATGGTCACACGAGTAGACACGGTGATAGACATGTGGACACGAAAATAGTAACGTATCCCCAAATGAAGCAGAGCCTCATTACCGACCTACAAGAGGGTGTCCCGCAGGATTGCCTGAGTGACCCCAAAGGCAAGCAAGCAACCACCTTGGCAGACACGCACCATAATAAAAAATGGAGTTTCGGGGAAAAACCTTTCGGGAGTCACCCCATATAATTTGGCATTCCAGAACAAAGGTGTGGGTGCTCACAATTTAGGAATCACCCAGCGCCATGAAAAGCGCGGTGGAGGTTTCTACCAGGACCTCAGAGATATCATAGCTTCCCTCAACAAACTTTCGCCAAACCCTGACACACTGCATGCCAGTATCCCCTTGGCCCTGTACATTGAGTCTACTCTGAGAAACAATGGGAGGGACTACAAACAGACCCGACTTTGCACGGAACGAAGACACATTCACCCCCTAGGGAGGATGGGGCTGATATGACCCCCATGATGAAAACTCACAAAGGTCAAATCCCGAAGAACTCCCCTGGAGGCGCGAGCGTGTGTGCGAGAGTCTGGAGGAATGGGAGGTGTTACCAATAGATGAATGGGACCAGGTTCCCGCCGATATTAATCAAACACTACTAACGCATCTAAAAAGCCTACCACCTCTCGAACAACAGGCCACCACGAAAATTCTACAAGACTACTAGGACATTTTCGAACCACCCACCGCCAAAGGATGCAGACTCGGGGTTACTCATCACATCAAGCTGATCAAACCTGGCCCTGTAAACTAGCAGCTCTATCCTGTTCTGCACGCCCTCAGAGAGTCGGAAGAGGACCAGCTGAAAGAGTTACTGAGCGCAGGTGTAATCACCCCTTCCAAAAGTCCCTGTGAGCGATTGCTCCAGAGCCACAGTGGCTCGAATGTTGGCAACTTGGTTCATACCCACGCATGGGGGGGTGCTCGAACGACTCGTGTCCAATCAGGGAACCTCATTCACGGCACAATCCACTCGCGAGTTGTGCCAAAAGTGGGGTATCCGGCAGTTATTTACTACTGCATACCATCTCCAAGGCAATGAGGTATGCGAAAGATTTCACCGGACCCTTAGTAACATCCTAGCTAAGCTAGCACGATGTACGCTGCAGTGGAAACAAGCTCTCCCTATAGCCTTGGGCACATATAGGGCCACCTCCTAGCTATATCGTGGCCAGACCGTGTCCACCTTCAGTGGTCACGTCTTACCAAAGTATAGTGACTATTTGGTTATATCCTTTCCTACTAGAGTCACTCCCATTTCCCGCGAAGAACCTGCTTAGACATACTAAATATTCAATCAAATACATCTTATATCTACCCAACAACCCATTTTTTAAATACCTAAAATCTTCTAACAGTCCGTAAAGGTATTTATTTTTCAACTCCGTTCCATTTACTAATTAATCATTTTTCCTTTTTCATCTTATTTATATATTTATTATTACTACATTTATTTTAGCTATTTGCCAGCCCATTTGTTTTTCATCTGATTAAATGAAAGCCACCCACATGGTCGTCCAAAGCCTCTAAAGCACTTTGACAATGTAAACCGGAGATTTTTCCTCAGTTGACTGGATTATTGTCATTTATGATATCCCATAAAAAATAATGATCTCAGTTGAATGATACAAATCCTGATTGAATTTCACCAAACCTTTTTCAAGGTATCATCCCAGTATTATATCATTTTCTCTTGTTCCCAGACTTCTTTTATATCTGTAGATTGATAATTAAATCCGCGGCCTTTGAAGAACCGTATTCTTAATATTTTCAGTCTTATCCTTTTTGTTGAATAAGTTTTTTGTAAAAGCTATTGAGATTTCAATTAGGAAGGTTCACGTTTCAACTTCAGGTTTTTTTGCGTCGCAGATAACTATATCAAAATATGTGGAATACCAACATCGATAATAACATGGTTCTGCATTGGTAGATAATATATATTGAATTCTTACAAAAGTTTGGATCAACTTTCGAGGTTTTAAGCATCTTTCAGGCTCTTCGCCCGCTTTCCTTATCCATATACGTTTCGGTTTAAGACTTGTCTATCTTCCTGATTCTGTACTGGTGAAATAGACACCTACTCATATATTTAGTTTTGGCTCTTTTTGCTGGTATGAATCAGATTCTGGATTCTGAATCCATGTCGTTGGAGTGCTAAAAGACCAAAAATGTCATCCAGTCTTCTTTAAAAATCTCACTACAACACTCCCCTCCACTTTCCACCTACGGAGGGCGCAGCAACACGAACACTTTTCGCATTGCTTTAGTGGCTGCCAAGTAAGGGGTGGACATTTTTTAGTTAAATTCCTGCCTCTGCAAATCAATCGTCTTCTCACAGCCCAGAAAGTGGCAGAATGGAACTTTGTTTGCAACCTAAAGTTTATACTCTATACTCAATAATGATTTTCAGCGAGATTTTTTTAAACAAAATAGACCAACTTCCTTTGAAATCGCTGATTCTAGTGAAGATCAAACGACAGATTGATTTCTTTTGAAGGGGAAGACAACAGAACAATCCCTACTCCGCTGTTGCAGTTAATTCTCTCTTTTTAGTCCCTATTCCTTCCACTACTTCGGCATCTACGACAGTAATTGCATAATACAGTTTCTCCCTGGACATTTACCTTATTTTTAGTTTATAAATGGTAGCCATGATTTCACCTTTGGTTGGCAAATTGGTATTATGAGATCAAGCAGGGTGCTCCACAACCGTCATGACTGTTGAGGTGCTTCTCATCATAGCCATTATACTAGTATCTTATAAATGCTATTTTCATCAATTCATCTGTCAACATTTTTTCATCATTACGTTTTCGGATGAGGGATGGCAAATGTTTTTCTGTTTAGTTGTTGAATATTCATACTGAAAAAATAGAAAAACAAATTAAATATTTTTGGAGTTGGGAGCAATATTTGATAAGCTGAACAAATGAATCGCCGCCATGGAACATGATAAGCTCAGACCATTTTGACAATTTCCAGGTTTTAACGTATGGTAAAAAGATTAAAGTAAAATATATTTTCATTTATTATTGCCTACTCCGTACATTAGTAGCCAATTCCGTGCGTGTTTCTTAATTTTCAAGAGAGGGAAAAATGTTATTTAGCTCTGACACAAGTACCGCTTGTTTTGGATTTAGTAAAAATCTATTATTTCAACAGCTTGAGGTCATAAATGATTCAAAATAAATTAACAACACCGTAAAACTCTCATTTCTAAAAATTTGTTTGAGGAAAGAAAAAAAAACCCTTCCCACTTGGATAGGGACTTTCTCACAAAATTTGGTCAAGAGTTAACCACCCTACTACATGTTATGTGCCATCCATTGTAACGCGAATGTCCATTGTTGCTTACCTTTAATTATCAGCAGGTGATTTAGAAATAACAAACTTACAGTCAATTCATCACGATACACGTGATTCGTGGTAAAGTCTTATATTCAAAGGTTGTACTCATAAGAATACTCGATCCAATAAAAGTGATATTTGATAACAATATTACAATTGTTTCACAGCTAATGACTTCTTATTCATTGAATCAAATTCCCGATTACATTATATTTCCATCACTGGCATGTGCATGATACGGTGGCCTTAATATCAGTCCTGAAACATCCCGCTAGATATCATTGAATGAAGCAAAAAGCGAGAAATACTTCGGATAAAAGACAAAGAGCAGGCTCAGGAGCAGGTAATGAGGAAAGTTAGATATAGGTTGTGCAAGAGAGCATGTTCCAATTTTGAACTCATCCAAACGAAAGCCTATGAGCAAAATGGGCATCTCCGAACCGAGTGGCTAGAGGCCCGCTGTTTGAATGGCAACCGTCAACCGACATGCCGAGATTCATATTCACTATAAATATGCTGTTGCTCGCGCCGCAAATGCATGTTCAGTTAATGCCAAACATTTACTCCGGAATTTTCTTCAGAAATTACCACTCTTATTAACATTTTAATTCATCAAGTATCTCACTATTGACATACATCAGCCAGAAGCATTCAGTTTCTGAGACCGATAAAGTAAATTATCATGAAATCGACACCAGATAAATGTTTCAGGAACCAAGGGAATACTTTGCAAAGTAAGGAAACGGAAAAACTCTGCATTGATCGTAGCAGTAGGGTATAGAACAATACCATCAGCCCGTTTGCATACAAAAATTTGAAATCCGCTTTGCTGTAAGTTTTTATTTTTATTTTAGAAGGTGTATTTTTGACGATTTATTCTTCAAAACTCCGTGAAAAAAATCGTTTTAGGTATAGGAACAAGGAGTATATTCGGTATCAGCGCAAAATTTCCTATAAAAATATATTGTAACATGAAAAGTTTCCCCCAGATGTCAATTATGGACCACTGTGCGCTGGGTTTGACGGACTCAGTACTCGAAAATTTCGGAAACATTAAATGGTTACAAGCAATACAGGTTAACATAAACTACATTGTAACTTTCATGGGAACTTGTTCACAAAGGCAAGATTTTTTATATTTTTTCTATTTTATCAAATTTCCATTTGAAAAAATAAATATATTCCAAAGGCTCAATAAAAATTAGGATTGAGATAAAAATGCTGTTCCTGCGCCAAAAAAATCAAGCATTTCAAATGAAAGAGTAAGTTCGTTGGCTAACAAATTTTAAGCACGTAAAATTGCACAAATTTCAAAAAATTGCTCAAAAATCACTTAAAATGGCTGAAAACGGCTAAAAACCGCTAAATTTATATTTTCTATCAAAATTTCAGTCAAAAGTTTATCAACATTAAACTATAAACATTCATGCACAAAATTGATCTGAAAATGTACTTGAATGTCATTATTATTAGCTGAAAAATCTACAAATACTTGCCAATAAAAGAAGCTAAAAATCTAAAAATTAATCGTAGAATATTATTTAGGTTGAGTTTGTTTGCCATAAAATTGGTTGTTAACAATTTATTTCCATTCAACTCAAATTTTAAAACAAGGTAACATAATAGAATATGATAATTTACGAAAATTCGCTCATTCGATCATGCTGCATGACTGAACTTTTTTCTTTTCTTTTCCACTATTTTCATATTAATTCAACGATATAATTTATTTATCATCACATCATGCTCGAAAAAAATTAGTAAATAGTTTTTCTTCGACAGTCTTCATACTAACTAAACATTTTCCAGGTGAACTTTTCAAAAATAAACGACCATTACTGTCATGTCACTTAGAGAGGTGGTCACTATCTGAAAGGGTGTTATGTAAGGCAACAGGTTACTTTTTTCAGGTTTTTTTCTAATTTAATTTGATTTTTTTTTTTTTTTTTAATATTGTTATTTTATTTTTTTAAGAAAGGACTCACCGATGTTGATCATTAAAACAATCATCAAACTATGCATGATGTGGGTCTCACTTATTTGCAGGAAGGCAAAAACTCGAAATCAGCAACCTCCTTTATTTGGATTTTATAGGTACATATTAGGTAACATCAGGTATGACGGACCGAGAGATAAATTTTTTCATCTCTTTAGTGGGAATGTTACGATCAACTCATTTCCCAGAAGGTTCCTGGTTTTATTTCGAGGCTGGAGAAATAGAAAGAAAGTATTTGAAGCCTCGTGACACCCTACCAACTGTAACGAACTTAGAGCGTCCCTGAGGTGCAATGGGGGCCTAAGATCGCACTCAAGAGAGAGAGGGGTGTGACAGTACCATAAGAGATACAACTCGTACTAATAGCATATGTGATATGTTCGGAAAAGATAATTTTCCGGTTCCCGGATCCTCATCTATCGCCAACCATAGCAATTCAAGAACGTGAGAATGAACGCCTGGCGCCGAAGCGACGGACGCGCAGCGCATTCTCTTGGATCTCGCGGGAACTGTCACACAACTCCTCAGCACAGTACGAAATAGCGCGCAACAAGTAGGCCAGTTACCATCGGATGGGTAATCTGTAAATCTCGTGGCACTTAATATTGATACCCGGATTCCTCACCACAATAAAACTTGTTAGGTAACAAAGTCTAATTCTAACGATTTAACGAAGGTTTCACTTGGGTGAAACTGTATGTTGTTATATTTTGAGCACCTTCATACGATCATGAACGAACAACAATTTCGAGGAATATATCTGGTTTTTCAAAGTATCAATAAAAAATGCGAAAAAAAAAAAACTAGTGATACCATCATTACCGTGTACTGCATTTATGGAGTTGAAGACAAACTTTTCGGCAAAAGAATGGTGATAGCGAAAACTCCTAAGGTATAACGTGCCAAATAATTCATGCATAAGCATTCACAAAATAATGCATTTTTTAATTTAATGTTGTGCAAAATTAACAAGCTCTAGGTTTGGTCAAATTATAAGGAAGATATTTAATTTCTGAGTCAGCAATTTTCCAACGTATAGAAAAATTCGGAAATGATCCTCTAATGGCGTAAATTTGATCATAGATTAGAGAACAGAATTTTTTCAGTTCATCCAAATTAAACAATGAAAAGATTCAAGAGATGTGATCATTAATGGAGAGAAGAGGTATTCATACCGAGGGTGGGTAAGGTCGAATCTAGCAAGCTGCGAACGGTATACTTTGTTATTAAAAATAACGACAAGTAAATCAACTAATAAATTCGGGTACCCTGACCAGCAGGTTCGCTGGGACTATTACTTGCTAACTGTGCTATTTTGAAAACAAAGTGAGTAAACATACTCTATGCATTAATGGATGTTGGTGATACAGAGGAACACGATGAATTAAACAAGTCAATGTGTTGCAATTTAGTTTGTGTAGCAGTTCTCTATGTGATAGTTGCACTTGAAACACTTGTGACCCTGTGCTTTTCCCTTCTTCACTTCTAGTGTTCTACATTCATTTCAGTTCCAATACATTTCAACTCTCACACAGGATCTTCCATAACTCTTTTTCACACAGCTTTGGTTCTTCCCTCAATACCATTATATTATGTATTCACAAACATAGCCCTTCAATACCTTCCCTAGTGCTGGGGGCTAATCGGGAATCACTGATTTTATCCGTTGTCACTCATATGCATTGTTCTCTAACGGGGCCCTGCGTTCCCTTTTTCTTTTCTTTTTGCCATCGGTCGCAGGTGGAGGAACTCCGGCAGCGTCTGGAGGAAAAAAATCGGCATATTGAGAAGAAGACGCAGATCGCCCTACAAGCTCAGCAAGAGAAAAACCGGATGGCAAATGAACTTAATGAAATGCGAGATCATATGGATATTAAAGATAGAAAAATTAACGTTCTTCAACGAAAGGTGAGTGGAACTAGTTTATATTGTTTACAAGTTCACTGTGAAACAGGATGATGACAACATCGGGGGAAACATTTGTTATCCACTTATTGCAACGATGGATAACTAGTGAGTATTTTTGGATTGCATATTTTATACGGTTATCATACTGAATAATCGCGACGTCGATTGTAGCTATAGGAACGTATGTTTGTAGTTTCACACTATAATGACTGATACAATTTTTCAAAATTAAATTTCTGATACTACTTGCAACACAATCTGGTTTTTAATGAGGGTGGTTGGTCTTAGGTCTTTCAAAATTATCCGACACAAAAACATTCTTATTTGTATTTCTGAAATAAAGAAGCACACAATCCTCTATTACAATAAATTAATGAAGTTCAGAAAGTCGACTAGGAAATAAATCAGCCTCAGAAACCCTCAACTACTGGTTTGTACCCCATACCTCGTACCATTGTTTTCAAGGAACTTCAAAGGCGCTGTTTCAAATTTCAGTACCGAAGGCCGATTAGAATAGAAGCTAACTTCTGAGGCCCCTTGACTGATCAATTCGCCTCCATACCTTGTCATTGTATTCACCGTGACCCGAAAGCGCTCCATTTAAATTTTCATCACCGTATAGATTGATTAGAAAAGAAATTAGTCTCAGAGACTATCTCAGAGCTGATCAGCCAGCCTCCTTAACTAATAATTGTATTCCACGTATTCCAGAAGCGCTCCATTCCAAATTTCATCACCTTAGGTCGATCAGGAATGAAATTAGAATCATTGGCCCTTCAGCTAATCAATGCGCCTCCGTATCTCGTAATAAATTGTTTTCTGGTTGTCACAAAGGAGCTCCATCTTAAATTTGAGCACTTAAGGTAGATTAGGAAAAAAATTAGCCTGAGAGGTCCCTCAACAGATCAGAGCCCATCCGTACATAGTAATTGTATTGTAGATGGCTCAAAAGAGCTCCATTTCAAATTTCAGTACTGTTTACAGAGATTAGACTCACGGTCCCACTTCGAAACCGATTTGCGTCACACTATTCCGCGGTGACTGCCATTAGTATGCCTACATTCCTAGTTGTAGGCACACACCCAGAGAAAATTACTGCAATTAAATAAAACACCTCCATTTTAGAAGTCCTCTGATCAAAGTACATCGACACTGACTTAGGTACACCCATAAATTGAAAATCAATAAGAGTAGGTGACAAAAAATCACCTCCCTTCGATTCACTAGTCCATCTATAAATGACAAGAGTTATAACAAACTCGATTTCGAGAAGTCCAAATGCCATTGGAATTACAACCGATACGATCAACGTTGTTTATAAGGCGATTTTCACTATGTTCCACAAGTAATGAATTGCTCCCATCTTGTTTTTTTTTTCCAATTTTCTAGCCCTTAGGGAGAGCGAACGTTCAACGTAAAGAGATCCGGGTGGTTTCATTCGATTCTTTGGGGTGATATCATAAATGAAAACAAAATATTACTCTTTTTCCCAAAGTGTTCGAGATCTCGATCTTTTAATATTTCAGCCCTTTAGGGTAGATCAAAATTAATATAGAATACAGCTCGATGAACCGAATATATTACCGGCAATTGTCGAAGTTAGAGTGACACAACAGTTAGGTTATCAATAATTATAACTTTTGAATTTATTACAGACAAGAGTTCTACACTCAGCTTGATCAGCTTAATTATTATTATTATTATTATCATGTAAATATGGAAGTAATAACATATTAAGAATTATTATGTATTTAGCATTTTGGCAATAAATAGGAAAGAGTAAGGGCACTAATTACTGTTCATATTCTTTTCAGATTGAGAATTTAGAAGATTTATTGAAGGAAAAAGATAATCAAGTTGACATGGCACGTGCGAGATTATCAGCTCTGCAAGCTCACCACTGTACGAGTGAAGGAGCATTATCGAGTTTGGAAGAGGCTATAGGAGACAAAGAACGACAGATGAATCAATTAAGAGAGCAAAGAGATAGGGCTGAACAAGAACGGCAGGAGGAAAGAGAACTTCATGAAAGGGACATTGCCGAATATAAGTTGAAGCTACATACTCTTGAAAGTGAAGTCGAAAAATTAGCTACTAGGATGGATCGAGCTCAATTGGAAAAAGATAGGCTGGAAGCCAAGTTGGAAAGTTCACAATTAGAACTTGGTAAGTCCAAGGCAGAACTCGACAAGGCTGCCAGCGAAGTCGGCAGAAGTGGGCAGGACTGGGAAAACGCTAAGCAGCGCATCACCAGGCTGGAGCTTGAAAATGAAAGGCTTAAACATGAGCTAGAACGATCTCAGACAACATTTGGCCGTAGCACCTTAACCACTTCTCAAGAGCTTGACAGAATACAAGAGAAAGCAGATAAAGCAGCAACTGAGCTGAGGAGAGCGCAAGCTGAGCTTCGTGTGACTCAGGCTGACAATGATAGAGTGCGTGCTGAAGCGTCTGGAGCTCAGGAAAAAGTGGAAAAACTCCAAGGAGAGGTGTACAGGCTGAAGGCCAAATTGGAGAATGCTCAAGGTGAGCAGGAGAGCGTTCGAGAAGAGTACGAACGAGCCCAGTCGACTGTCTCGAGAATGCACGCGGAAAGAGATAAAGCCGTGATGGACCTCGAAAAGGCAAGAGAAGAATTAGAAAGAACCCAAGCGACTCTTGGTAAAGCT
This sequence comes from Adelphocoris suturalis, assembly GCA_030762985.1. Classification (NCBI taxonomy): domain Eukaryota; kingdom Metazoa; phylum Arthropoda; class Insecta; order Hemiptera; family Miridae; genus Adelphocoris; species Adelphocoris suturalis. The sequence goes on from CM061051.1 coordinate 23,564,976, forward strand.
CAGCTTCAGCAAGAAAAACTTCAAAACTCACTGGACAAAGCTCAGAGAGAAGTTGATACGTTACAAGAAAAACTTGACAAGGCAACTGGTGAAATTAGAAGGGTAAGTACCTATTTTCACTTCGCGATAATCGTCTTAATTCCAACATTTCCAAATTATTTTCGTTGCACTAACATCACGCGATATTTACTATAGAGCACTCTTTTCAATTTTCAATCCCTACCTTAAGGGAACCCATTATTCAAAAAACTTTCACGCTACCATTGATGAAGTTGAAGATAAAGTAATCTCGATTATATCAGCATTCTTAGCCCACTATCAGAAATATAATTACTTGTGTTTATTGTTAGATGTAATGAGGATCATGTGAACAATTTCCTACACCTTGTGTTTTTCAATAAACGTTCCAATGGAAAGACTACGACTAGCTCTGAAATCCCTTGTACGGCGGATTCGTTCCCCTTAACTTATCGAACATCCAAGGTGATTTGAAATTTCGAGTTTTGGACGTTGAGTTACGAGAGGCCTGTATTCAGGTATACTTTGCTCAGAGTAGAATCCTTTGCTAGAATCACAGTCAGTCGCATCGATCGCTCACTTAGTGAGTTGAGCTGACAGGGTGTGGGTGGGTTCCATTAGGTCCAGATCAGGAGTAAACGAATAAGCAATGAGCGCTTTGACATCATAAAATCTCGCATATTGCCGATCCGTCTTGAATGATAAGAAACCTTTTTTGGCGGTAATGGGTAATATTGCGGTGCGTTCAAGGTAATATTGAGATTCACTGTTATGTGATTTATTTTACAGATAATTGCTAAGCATGGAAATAGTCGAATGGAATAATGAAGCGCTATTGCTAAAGTTTCGCATATTGAAAATCCTATTCCGATTTCATCGGGAACTTTATTGAGATATCATTGAACGCAATGTTTTGGATGGTTTTTAAATTCTTGGGTCTTGGTGGAAACTTTGATGGAATGAATGAACTTTTCGTTGGGGTTCGACAGATCAATCCACAGCTACGATTTCGTCCCAGAATTGATTTTCTACATTGGTAGGAAATGAAAATTTTTGAATAGGTTAGTAAGGCTGCATGAAGATGAGATTAAAAATAAATTTAATACAAATCTACCAATGAAGATCCAAATCCAAGTGTTAGGTAATTCAATACAACTAGCCTTCTTCAACAATGAACATCCACCCTTTCCAAACATTAATTGTTATATCATTATAAATACCTTGTGTAATGGGTTCCCGAGTTCATAATTTTGTGCTCTTGAATTCAAAATTTATCTCATTGCTCCAGAAGCTAGTTTTAGTACCCGCAGTTTATATTATGAAGTTCACGGGTATAGTGTAGAGCAGCAACCTGAATATCTTCACAAATTAGTGTACATATATATATTTTTTTTTCTCTTTTTTCTCTATTTTTACCATTGAATTGTTTACCGTTTAATGTTGCTTGGCGTATTCTATAGTGCTTCAAGCAAAGTTGATCGCTGCCTTATTTTGAAAACAAATCTAGAATTGATAGGGAAACTGGAAAAAATCTTAAGGGAGCCTTTTGTTCTGTTGTAAATTTTATTTATTTTATTATTATTATTTTGTTTTATTTATTTATTTTTTTTTTAAGACAAAAATGAGAGCGTAGAGGCTAAAGTAGAATAATAATTGTTTATAGTGTTTCTCAATTGGTACAACTAATTATGTAAAGCCCAAGACTTGGTGTTACATGAGGTTCAATACATAGTTAACCTAATGACCAGTCGATGTTCATTATTGGCTGGAGACCTCAATATGTATACAAGCGAGGATAAGTTATTGAACTTATGGGTTTTAGAATTTAAGATTTATAGCTGAGGAATAAAGGATAAGTATCAGTAGGGATAATACCTTGGGAGGGTGGAAAGACTGTTGTAGTTTGACCGACAATGTCAAAGTTTAACAAGAAGTGCGTGCACTTTGCATTTTATAACTCCCTATATGAACTGTCCTGTTCGGAACTTAGAGCTCTGTTGGAGTAATACGATATGGGGAAAGTTGGAAAGAAAGAGAAAAGTCTTGGCCGACGACTTTGAATCATCGAAGAAGTGAAATATATATGATCAATATAGATCATGAAAAGTAGTTGTAATTCTGCAATGAGTTGTTTATTCCATCCCCAGTAGAGCTCAATTCATCGTTTTGTTTGGTCCTCAGACGGCAAGGCAAAAATTTTAACTGGTTTAAAGAGTTATTCCTAAGCTTTCTTACCTTACGAAGCCCACCACTTGCAGTTTTGTTCTGTGCAATTGTGTGAATGTTGGCATGTTGATCAAATTCGGTTACTCTACTTCTCCATTGATATCTAAGGATATTATCAGTGCATGTCATGGATATCCTCATAAATATGCATTTAGAGTCCCAAACACATACGAACCATTCAGGACTTCTTATTTAGAGTCTGCTGTCATCTACTTGTGCCTTGAATCCTCATCCTATCCAAGTACTACTCCCCACGTACCTGTCTTAATGGAAAATACGGTAATGTTGGCAAGAATGAGAGTTGATTAAAAAAAGATAATGGGTCTGGTTTAAAGTTGTGGAATCTGTGTAAATTGAATTAGTAACACCAAGATCTTGTACATAATCTATATTGCTGATTCTATTACTATTTTAAATAAATGACAGTATGTAGGAAGGAAGGTATTTTTTTGTGACATTACAATATCGCTTTGTAATACAGAAATATGAAGGTATAAATACCTAGTCAAAACAAATAATCAATTTATCTTTTGAAAAAACAACAACGAACCGCACGGAAGGTCCAACGAAAAAGTCATTAACGACAAAAAAGTATCTGACAACTGAGATAGTTTTTGTTTCCTTTTGAATGCTCAATGTCTTAGCAGTTTGCCTGTCTTTAGTTTGAAATATCGAAATTTATTTCGAAATCCTTTACCATCGATTTTATGAAATATACGGTGGATAACTGAACCTCAATTTACCATCAATAAAAATATATATCAAGATTAATCTGGAGGATAATACAGTACTCTAGAAGGCTATCCTGCCGTTAAATCGGTATAAACTGAATTCAACGGTGAGTCCATCAATTTGCACCTGATAAAAAATCGGTATGACGAGTTTGTACGTACCTAAACACATAAATTATATCCGAGAATGTTGCACATTATTTCCATTGAAATGTGTGCACATCGTTTTCATTAACTTTTTTTTCCTATTAAATTGGACCTCAACAAATTTATTGCGAGAGATTCAGTTTGATTTATAACGTAGGTAAATTATATTAAAAATTCTTTAGATAAACCAATGAAAAATCCATGAGAAATGTGTTTGCTGGTAGGTGATCGATTTGATGAAATTGTGTTAAATGTGAAAGCTAAGCTGAATATAAATTGAAGTTTAAAGATATGATGCCGATTTAAATAGCAGAAAATTGAATAGATTTCAGCCTTGCATCCCCAGTCTAGATTTAAAAACATGTCATAAAAACGAAACGAAACAATACACCAGAAATCTGTCGTCAAAAAATAAATTGTGCAGTTAAAATGAAAATATTCTTGGGTTAAATGATACCGCAATTATTTGAAATTGATTACGTTTTTTTTATGACAGTTTTGAATCACTTGATTGTAAGAGAAGGAAAAATAGTAATAGCTTCTTCGCGTCTTTATAACTTTTTTGATTAATAAAATGCAAGATCACTTTTGAAAGGGCAATAAATATGAAAAAAAAAAAATTGCTATGCACTATGATTGTTTTTTCAACAACAAAGATATTAGATGTAACCGTATAATTCAACATTTATTGCTTTTCAATAGTTGTTTCAAAAAATTTACCCTTGTACAAAAAAAAGGATCTTACACAACTGAAAAATAAAAAATGGAAAGTTGCAGTTACAAATCAATCACTTACTGAGTAGCATAGTATAAAAAGGAGTGTCTTTCGTTTAAAGTTAGAATGTACCTCATCATCAACGTATGATCGTTGATAGATTACTCTAAACTCCAAAAATAAAATAATCAATTCAGTCAATAATCAATCAATTTCGGAACTAACCGGCCACTGGTGGGCAGGTAATGGGTACCTCTCAGGCGTAGATACCATTTCTGAGTAAAAGGAAACTATTCTTACGAATCGTTTCAAATTTCAAATCAAATGATTTTGAATTCAGAGCCTAAAAACGACAAAAGCTGACAATGAAAAATGCCGATTTATCCCAGTAATCGGACAAATGAGCAAGTCCATAATAAACAAAGTGCAGAAAATACAAATAGCTGACTAAACCGCTCTCGAGCAAGAAAGATTTCTATAAGGCTATAAAGTTTAGTTACCTAGCGACCTTGCAGACCTTCCCCTCTGCGTCCAATCATTGCAAATTATCAATAACTTTTACAAAGCTCTGTTTAACGATTAAAGAGTTACTCATAACTAACTAAAACTAATATTTTGATAGCTGTTCTGGAATAGCGGTCTTCATAGGCTATCTAGTATGTTTACTGATATGAACTCCACTAAAATACGTATCTTCGTAATTGTAGTCGACCAAGGACGTGTCCGAATTAGCTCTCATACAGAAAGGTAGGTATTGAAGAAAATCATTGCAACGATGCCTATTTCAGATGCAAGTGGAGAAAGAAAAGCAATCTTACGATTTCGAGAATATTCAATCCCAACTCGATAAAGCCCTTGGACAGTCAACGAGATTGCAAAAAGAAAAAGACACTTGCCAAGTTGAAGCCGATAGACTACGTGACAAGTGTGAAAAGGCGCAGGTATGGATTTAGTCTTGAAATGCCATCTTATGCAGCATAGTTTTACGATTTCAGCTTGCTTGTTGCTTACTCCGGCTTGCATTTCCAGATTATTTTATCCCGCTTGCAAAAAGAAAAAGAAACATTCCAAGAGGACTGCGAAAAACTACAAGAGCGGCTGGAGTTCCAGCAAAATCATCTGGTCAAAGCGCAAAGAGATCGAGAAAACATGGCCACTGAACTAGAGGTCGTCAAGGACAGGTGGGAAAAGACGCAGCAAAATCAACAGAAAATACAGGTAATGCTAGTAGAAGTCATAGGACGCTTGCTCGATAATTCAATTCCGCTTTAATATTTATACGCCTTTCTGTAGCGCTCAGGCAAAATCTTGCTTATCCCGTAGACATGAAGGCTCTTGCATTAGCGTAATTTTTTGTTCTAGCTCGAAAAGGACGATTTACTAACAGAAATCGAAATATTGAAAGAAAAGCTGGAAAAGAATCAAATTATTTTACAAAAAGCTTTGGAGGATAAAGATACTTCTAATAAAGAGTTTGAGAGAATGTTGGAGAAGTATGACAGGTAATAGTGGACAAAATAGACTTTTCTAGTAGAGTTCGTAGTTCGAGTTTACTTACATTTGATTTTTAATCCTAGGTCGCAAGGAGAGGTATATAGGCTCCAAAACCGCCTTGAGACAGCCGAGACTGAAAAAGACCGCCTTGAATTGGAATATGAAAAAGTTCAAATTATGGCGACGAAATCAAGAGAAGAACTGCGGAAGATTCAAGACGAAGCACAGCGAGTACAAGAAATGTACGATCGTGCTATGCTGCAGCTTGGAAGAACCAAGGAAAGTGAGGACAAATCCAAGGAAGAGTTGGAGCGAATGGCTGTAGATTTAGAGATGATGAGGGATCGTTACGATAAGACACAAATAGAATTTAGACGAGTGCAATCTGAACGGGATAAGCTTCAAGCTGATATGGACCGACATATGTTCGAATTAGAAAGAGTTCATTCTCAACTGGCCAAACAGCAAGCAGCCTATGAAAAGAGTCAAGAGGATGTAACTCGGGCTACATTAGAGTTGGAGAAGCTCTATGACAAACAGGATAAGCTTCAAACTGAACTCAGAAAAGCTCAATTAGAGTCAGAACGCTATCACAGTGAAGCAGAATCACTGAAGGAAGAAGTAGAAAGGTATGCTGCCAGGGCAGGCAAATACCAAGACACCCAAGAACGAAGTAAAGAGGAACTAGAAAGGTTTAGAGAAACAGCTGAACATTTGAGAGGTAAATATCAACATGAGCTTGAAAAGGCAGAAAAACTAACTCAAACTAATGAGCGACTAGAAAGTAGAATTCATGAGGTACAATTAGAATTAGATATCAGTAGAGCAGAAATAAGTAAGATGACTGAAGCCCAAAGTAAACACCAAGCGGAGATTGAGCGACTGCATATTGAGTGTGAGAAAGTGAGAGACAGACAAGAAAAACTGCAAATGGAAAATGACAGATTACGTTCTGATGTTTCAACCAAAGGAAGTATGGATATTGAAGCCGGTATGTTACGTGAGAGGCTAACCAAGGTTGAAATGGCTAGAGATCGAGCTGAGTCGGAGACGAATAAATTGCTTCGTGAGCTAGAGAGACTTCAAGTTGAGAATGAACGGTTACGTTCTGACTCCGGAGGAAGGACGGCTACAGCGGCTGAGATTGACCGGCTCAATGATCGTCTTGAAAAAATGACACAGGCACGGGAATCGAGTGAATTGGAAATCAAGAGGTTGAATAGAGAACTAGAAAAATCTCAAATGCATTTGGCCAAGTATCAAGAAAATAATGAGGTAGCACAAATTGAATTTGAGAGAATGTCCGCTGAATGTTCAAGAATGCATGAAAAACTAGAAATGGCTAAGGCAGAAATGTTGAAAATGGCGGAAGACAAAATGCGCGTTGAAAGTGAACTGACTCAAGCTAGGAGGGCTTTGGATAAACAGCAAAGCAGTGTTCATGAAGCAGACTACAGGATTAAAGAAGATTTATCTCGAGCTCAACAAGAAAGAGATCAAGCAATCAGAGATATGGAAAAGATGGCATCAATGTTGGACAAGAGAGAAAAACAATGTGAAAAACTCGAGAAACAATATGAAAAACTTGAAAATGATTTCAAGCAACTTAGTAATGAAAGAGATCAGCTAGTTCTCCAACTCGAAAAATCTCAAGATATGTTGGTCACGTTCCAAAAAGAACTTCAACAGTCTGAACAAAGGCTTGAAATTGAAAGGGATGAAGTTAGCAAACTGAAAGCTGAACAACGGCGTGTTGCCGCTAAGGAGACTGGCGCACGTGAAGGTTTGGATAGGGATATTAATCGTATGCAACAATTGTTGCAAAGTAAGGATCAAGAAGTACTCAATATACAGCACACATTGGCAGCGAAAGAAAAAGAGTTGCAGCAATTTCAACAAAACATGCAAGCTCAAGCACAACAGTTCATGCAGGAAAAAGGAAAATTCGAAAATGAATGCGTAATGTGGCAGAAAGCCATTGAGCAAGAAAAAAGGAGAGCGGACGAGTTGCAAAAGCAAATTCAATCTTTGCACTCACAGCAAACTTCAGCGAAAGATGATGTTACGAAAACGATTCAAGCTCTTGAGAAGCAACTTGCTGCAACTCAAAATGAATATAAAGAAACGAGGGAAAATATGCAGAGAAGAATACAAATGTTGGAGCAAGAAATCCAGGCAGGTGGACCGGCTGCGAAGGACGTTCAAAGACTTTTGGCCGAGCTGGACAGATGTCAGGCAGAGTTGAAGAATGGAACGATAGAACGTGAACGACTTCAAGCTCAATTAGAAATGTTAGTTCAAGAGCTTGAACGGAATCAAGTAAGTTCCAACCATAAATTTCTCAATATTTCCTGGTATAATGAAATTTGAGGTTTGGGAGTTGTTATTTCTTGTCGTCTTGTTATTCCAAAATGATGATCAATATTCCCGGTGGTCAAACAGTTTAAATGTAATATAATTTAGGATGGTTAGGGTGGTAGAGCAAATCTCATTTTACTCATTAAAACGTTGCAATTGCAAACTACTATTTGGGATAAGAAAGATTTTGTTTGATGAACATAAGTTTGGATGTGAGTGTTGCGATTTCACCTAAAAGACTTCCTTATCCTGAACACTGTAATATATTCTGTGTTACCTAAATTTAGGAACCTTCTCCGAAAGGCCATTGATTGTACTTTGAAATCTGCATCTTTTCAAGTTCTTTACTATACGAGGATACAATACTCGTTTTTAAGGTATCTTGAGTAGTTAAATGCGCGTTAGTATCCCGATTGTGTTCTTTGGTATTCCCTCAACAATATATCCCGCCAATGAATAATTTTAATTCAACTCGGGCTTAGGAAATAACTTGCTATGTTCCCCACCCTTTTCCATTATGATTGCTTTTCACCTGTTTACTTTATATTTTGGATCAGGTAAGTAGTATTTGTCTTCCATCCTGCACGACTTCAAATCTGATAATGCTTTTCTTGAATCCAGTTGGAGCTTAGAGAAGCTAATAAAAGGTTGCAAAGTTCTGGAAATCAAGGAGCTGCAAACGAGGCCAGCCGAAAAGAAATTGACCAATTGCGAAAGGCACTTGACGAAGCAAGGCACCAAGCAGATGATTTCAGGAAGAAAATGGATGAACAGAAAAAAGTTATTGAGAGTAGAACTAAGGATCTCGATGACAAGGAGAGAGGGCTGATAGATCTTGAAATGAAACTTAAGAAACGAAAAGAGCAAGGAGACGCAGGAAAGGTATCTATTCCAATACAAAGTGATTTCCTATTTTCAGATGTTGGAAAATAATTTTGATATTTAAATACACATATCTTTTCAGGGTGGAGGTGTTGATGACGCTCAATACCAAGCGTTGATGAAGGAGGTTGAGCAGTACAAGGAAAGTGCCAAGCACTCCCAAGAAGAAGCTGAGCGACTCTTGCAAGTAATGCAAATGACTCAGGAGGAACAGAATCAGAAGGATAAAGTCATCAAAGATCTTCAAGAGTAAGTATCGATTCATCACTCGTCCATTTAGGTCCGATTTAGATACAGCATGCTTTCATATTTTCTGTATCATATGGTTCATAAAACAAAAGTATGAACACCGTAATGATTTATGTGCAACATATTTCCTACGTTCGTAAAAATGCTAATTCGAAACCGAATGATAGACCGATTGTATAACAATATTATCATTAAATAAGGAATTGAACAAAATATAATCGGGCAGGTACGGACATAGTTTACTAAAAGTAAATAGGTAATTAGCAATTTTTAGTTGTACTGCATAGATATAAGTATGTAGTGGTGCCCCACGATGTAAATAGTTAATATCAGAAGAATTATTTCAATAACTACACAGGAAGTAAGTAGAGAAGGAATCGTGTGAGAGGGCTAGCTCGAGGGAAAAGGGAACTTAACTTGCCAATAGTCAAATCTCAGTTTATATGTATATATATATATATATATATATATATATATATATATATATATATATATATATATTATTTTTCTCCACATTATGCTGAACAAAATCGTTTTTTTTCTATCATTTTCCAATCAAAATTTATGATTTTTCAAAGTTTGAAAAAAGCGGGCCCGAAAATTGCAAATTTTCAGCAGGTTTCAGCAGATTTTCGGCAGACTTGCAAAACTGCAGTTTTTCGCGATTATAAATACAACAAATATTATATTTTGAATGTAGAAAATTCAAGTTTTGATGATTTTTGGGGCCAACAAAAATATATTACAAAAAAGTCATGTTTTGATCCAATCACCGTTTTTTCGTTCTCCTGGAAAAAAAGCCTCGGCAAGTTAAGCTGCCTTTCCCTCGCACGGTCAAATATTCTAAATTCTTCACAACTATAGCTGTTACCTAACCCTTCTTTTTTTTTTATTCAATATCATTCATATGGGGTATTGGTTAATTCAAGCCCTATAAGCTAATGGAATATAATCAGAGGGATGCTCCTTGGCACCAAGACCACCGTTTATAGAGTAAAACTTTACGTCAGACTATGCACCCAATGGTTTTTAAAAATTGTCGGCCGCATTGTTGCTTACTGTTGTTTTAAAATCCGTACTAAGCAAGAGAAAAACTATGTGGTCGAATTGCGAATTCACTCAATTTTGAGATATAAGGGTTATTGCTCACAGATTTACTACTGAAGATGAGTTCTGGGAGGAACTAAATGAGTCCATGCATAATTTGACACAGCCAAAAGCCTACAAAAGCCAAAACCCTCCAAGCTTTCTCAAGCTAGATCCCGATTACAAATCATCAAATACGTTCTATTACCAGCTCTTTCCCCCAACCCCTCTCACTGGCAAATTATTTACTAATTCATAATGAAGTGAGGTCAGGCCGCTGGCCCACAGGTTCTGAGGTAGTCTGTGAGCCTAAATATACGACCATTGGTCGTTGGTTCTCCCGACAGGATCAAGTTCAATCGAATTGAGATCTATAATACCGTTTGCCTTTGGATTTAGGTTCTTTAAGATTCTTAATCGTTCAAAACCAAGTTCTGGACACCCGGTTCTACAGACGTACAATTTTTCTCTTGTACAGGTTTAAACTGTAGTGAACTCTTACTTCTACAGGGTGCATAAATTATAACTTCTCATACCTTTGCCTTGGTACCCGTGGTACTGTTGCATTGTTAAGCCTCCTAGAGCTGTTTTACCATTGCATTACATCACGTCTAATATAGGTTCTGGCCCAGAAAAGGGTAATCTGTATCTTACAAGCAAATTAACCCATTCAAATTTCCATAATGGTGTGCAACGGCAACCATTCAACAGATTTTCGTCACTTCTAGCATTTCTTGACCAGCCTTGACCTGGTCTGCAATTATTTTAAAGCTGCCAGGCTGCTACTATATGAGTATATTCCTGTTTCTTTTGATCTACGGAAATTCGTTGTCACGTATTCCTTTATCGCAAAGGGTTTTACCTCTTAGACGTAAAGGTGTGAGCATCCCAGAGAAATGTTGCCTTCGGAAGCTACCCAGTCATCCCTTTACTCAGCTACCCATCCATTTCGGAAATATCGCAGAACATTACTAAATATTTCCTCCACAGGTCTGGAGGTGTAGTTCCTCCAATAAGCGATTCTCATCATAAATTCCTTGCCAAAAGTCAGCACCCAAACCATAAGATCACTTTCTATGAGGGGAATCAATCACAAAATACACTACACTATCTGTAAATTATAAATGCATTCTTCCTGCAGCAAGTTGCCTTCTATTCGTCTACTGCAATGTGTAACACATCGCGAGAGCATAAAACAGGTTCATCATCAGGTGTAGAAAGAGCAAGGTTGTCACCCTGACTGTGTATGTGCACTTGTGCCATTTTACTTCACTTCATCCATCCACTCAGTCACCGCAAGAAATAACAAGCAATGAAGTTTAATTTCGATTGAGCATAACTCCCATAATCCTGGTCCCTTAGACGTTATAAGTCAATATTGCAGTGCGACAAGTATCTTGGGTGAATGACACCTAGTTCTTCCAAACCTTGAAAATTATATGGAAGCTTTCAATCCAGTAGGAATATTTAGCTCTCATTTCATACCTTTTCCCAGACATTCTCAAAAGTCAGTGAGTGGTGAAGGGGACGATTTTACCCAAACTCATATTCATCAAGCCAACGCTCCAAATTTTAAAGCGTGTACATAGTTCAATGAATAATTTTTTCAGTAGACTGGAGCAAGAACAATTGATCCTTTCAGTCAGAAATAGAAAAATATTAGATTGGCATTCAATTTCACATTATCCCCATTGTCTATTTTGTCCCTACCAACTACCTACAGCAATAGCACGTACTGAATCTTCTGTTTCAAATCCACCCTAAGAAAATGAAGTATACCACGTCAGGGTGACTAATGTTGTAGTTGCGTAAGATGATTGAAATAACGATTTAAATTGACTCGAAAGAATCGATGTTGAGAGTGGATATACCATCTGAACTAATAAAACCCCATGACTGACATTGCCCCTATGAGGCTGGAATTCCTTGTGCACCATCGTCTCTCATCTAATTGGCTGACTTCATCAGCCCGTAGCTCTAACTAATAGCTGAGACCCTGAAAAACCAAACAACACCTACTCAAGGCAATGAAAAGTTTTCTATAACATAATATCTAACATAACACAATGGAAGTTACACGAATATCTCCCCAAAAGACCTAAATTGCATGACAATCACCAAAATTGGAGCCGCCCTCACAAAGTTCCGTCCTAAACCTACTCCTTGTATCAACAATTGTATTGGTATATTGTGTAGCCATATTAAACAAAAATAATAACATTCAAATTTTTTCAGCGCATTGAAAAATGCACAAGCCAAACTTAAATCTCTACAAACTGCCAATGCACAAAGGGAACAAGCACGAAAAGCTGAAGAGGTATGTACCTATCTCAACATTTCATTTTTCAATGAGATCATTTAGGTATAATGAATTAGACGTTTGGTTCAACATGAGATAATTGAAGTTAATTTGACCATTTAAATTTATATTTGGAAGAGTACCTTGCGATTTCATAAATTATTTGTGATTAATGGAATTCAGGCATTCTTTAATACAAAAGAGAGTTCATGTACATGAACCTTCTTGATTGCATTTTAAATGTGACGTAGGTAGTGATTAATCATGATCTATGATCGTATTTATTTGTTATATAATGGTCAACCGTGCTCTATGATAATCACGTGTATTTTATTTCTGTTGCAGGCTGGGCCAGCAGGCTTCTTAAAAAGTTTTTTTTAATAACTCTAATTTTTAATTTTTGATATTTCAATGTTCATACGTTTCTGTGTATTTGTAAATAATTACTATAGGTATCGAAGAAAATTTAAAAAGTTATAAGATACCTTACATCAGTATTAAAATTGAATTTCGATGGTTCAACATACAATTTTGTTTCGCTTGTTCTTATATCAGCCAGTCGTTGTACACTTTGTTTATCGCTAAAAACTAGGCATTATAATTGTTACGTTGTTGTTATTTATTTATTTTCTTTTATTTTCGTTAGTTCAATGTAGTACCCACTCCCGTTAGATGAGTGAGATAATATCAACGAGAATATCCTTCAAACGGCCTTTAGAGATGAAGTCTGTTATAAGGTACGTTATGAAACTGTTACTAAGGAAATAGCATTTCTTGTCGCTTTTCTAATTTGGTGTCCCTTTGTTGTCTTTTTTACTTCCCTGTATTATAAATATAACAAAAGTACTTAGTCATGCAGCAATACTAATAGAGCGGATTTTCAAAGAAAAGTTGTGATTAACATTCAATTAGACACTCAAATTCTAATCATTGAGGTCAACGTTGTCCTGAATAAAACAGAGGGGACAATCACCGAGTCTTGAAAAGTAAATCAATAAATTCTGAGGTGGAAGGGGAGGGGGGTTACAATTTTTTCGGTACTTATCAGTTAGCGGGAGGCCAATCATTTAAATAGTGATCTATTTGTCAAATTAATCTATATTTTACCGAAACAATTGATTTAAGATATTTTTTTATTCTTCAGATGCGAGCTTGGGAGCATCATGACTACCGAACTATACAACATCAGTCAGTCTATTTGTCCAACTAATCTATAATTTTACAAAAAAGATGTGGCCTCCCGAACAGAAAAGTACCTTTTATCGAATTTTCATGTAAAATAAATGTCCTTCCGGACGATAACTCCCCTTAGGAATGAGGTAAAAATTACGTTCTTGCACCAAAAAATCAAGCTTCCCAAATGAATGGATGAGTTTGTGGGTCAGCACTTTTTGAGCTCATTAAATTGGTTAAATTGCAAAAAATATGCTCAAAAATCGCTATAAATGTCAAAAATCTGATAAAAATAATTACATTTAAATTTTTTAGCAGGATTTTAGTCAGAAAAATTTATTAACAATGAACAAGAATATTCATATGTTTTTGTTCAAAATTAAGCTGAAAAACGTATTGAAATGTCATCAATATTTGCTGAGAAATCAGAATATTGAAATATCTAATCATCTGAAATATTTTTTGAATCGCAGAATATCATTTAGAACGCGAATCGTATTGTTAACGATTTCGTATCTACCATTCAAAATGCTCAAATTTCAAAGCAATGTAACGTAATATAATACACGATAATTTACGAAAATTCGCTCATACGATCTTGCTGCATGAGAGGAACTTTTTATCTTTTTCGATCACTCAGATTCATTATTGGAAATGATAAACTAAAATGGATTTAGGAATACATAATTAACTATATATATTAATTTGGCTAACTATAATAAAATATTCATTTTAATCACGCATTTGACTCCATTATATTGGATGAAACTACAAGTTTTTGGACGAAATCTCGTCCTACAGTTTTCATCATCTTGAACTTAATATTAGTTTTTTTTACAGGACCTCTCCAATCAGCTTATTTGAGATTATTATTTTTTGAATTAATTCGTTTCTATAATTTATAATTTGGCAAAAGCTTGGAGTTTTGAAGTTGGTTTTAAATAAAAATTAGAGTAGGAACGGATTAGAGTATTTGAAAATCCCCCCCCCCCCCCCCCCACCACAATAATGAACAGAGTAGCTAGTGTGGGTAGCTTTTAGATTATTTGATGAAACGAGAAATGAAGTGAAATAATGTTTTAAATTATTAATGCCAACAATTAATGTACATTTATCAGCTATCAATTTATGTGTGTTTGAGTCGGCGGGACTATTCGTTATTTATTATTCGTTGATGGTTTCAGGTACATACTAAAATAAAGACTGCCACAATTCATCACTATTCATAATACTGCCATCCAGAGTTAGGATGATTCAGTTCAACTAAAATAAGGTAAGCCAAATTTCCATGTTTAACTATTATTCAAATAGTCCAGTCGATTGGTGTTCAATGCTAGCGTTTTATCAACTTTTTTTGTCAAGCAACTGCAAGGAACAAATTGCTTGATAAAAAAGATTTATTTTAGTTCCTTAGTTTTACCCTTTGGTTAGAGGAGTTTATGTCATGATTTATGGATGTAATAAAAGGAAGTAATGGTTGGTGAAGTTGTTGTATTATTTAAAACTCGTTATGTAAAACTAAAGTAAGTAGGAGAGAAGGGTGGGGGGGGGGGGTATCATAAATCAAGAAGATTTGAATAGAAATACAAAACCAAAGTGTTTTTTTATTCACTGTAAATTTCACGTGGTGGAGGGGTCATGACGTCATATTTCTTTTTTCCGTATACATTAACTAACTATCTACCATGAGGGTGGTCTTAGGTCATGTGATACAAGAGCACAGGACGCAGCGTTTATTCGACCTGCTGTCAAAGTTATCGCTTGAGGGCTAGTCATAGATTTATATGCCTGGATAGCTGGCAGCGGGGCGATGACTCATGCAGTAAGCCCAGACTTCTCCGACCTTCCTATAAGAAATGCATTAAAGCTGTATAATCTATCGCAGCGGTTCCCAACCTGTGGGCCGCGGGCAGCTTGGTACTGGGGGCCGTGGATGCTGGTCAAAAATATAAAAATATATTTAAAAAATCATCTGAGTTTCAACAATTAATATCGGGATAGAGATGGAAACAATTAAATTTAAACCATGCTCACTTGAGTGTTAGCAATAGTCAAATTATTCAATTGCATTTTTATAACAAGTGAGTTTACTCTTTGCGCGTGTAAGATAGCCAGGGAATAGCGAATCCAGTTCCGTTCTGGATTAAAGTTCGCGAAGAATATCCGGCAATCGCCAAAATTGCACTGAAGCACTTGATGGGGTTTTCCACAACATATTTATGTGAACAAGCCTTTTCAACATTGGTTTTTTGAAAAATAAGTACAGGAACAAACTGAATGTTAAAAGCGATTTAAGACTAAAACTGTCCAGTTTCAATCCTGACATTGATTCACTCGTGGGAGAAAAACAATGTCAAAAATCCCATTGAGTTTTTTCTTTTTACTTTGACCACTTGTATATAATTGTTTTTCATCATGTAACAACTAAAAGTGAATAAAGTACAGGTGTTTTCTTTGCAAATACTTGAGATATTTTTTCCCCTTGTACATATCTTTTACCAATTACTAACATGTTACATATATATATATATATATATATATATATATATATATATATATATATATATATATATATATATATATATATATATATATATATATGGGCCTCAAAGCTTTATTTCAAAAATAGTTGGGCCTCACAATTAAAAAGGTTGGGAACCGCTGATCTATCGCACTCATTTTCAATATCCTCCGAGCCAGATAGAGATATCGTTATGAAAAAAATATGAGATGATCTCAAGACATGCCCACTCATATTCATGGGGGAAAACACACACACATTCACACACACACACACACACATGCGCGCGCACGCGGAAAACGCTGCAAATTATTACACAAAGCTTTATTATTTCCGTGTTATATTTCTATATTTCTGTAGCAGATCTCTTTATCAAGCAATTTATTAAACCTCGTAAATAGTAAGTACATTATCAGAACTCAGTGAATCGCGCCTTGCAGATGGATTCACATCATTATAGCGCCAGTAGGTACCCTACAAATTTACTCTTTTTTGTAAAGAAATAAAACAATTTATAAAAAAGTCATCTGAAACTGTTTAATTTTTGCATATAAAATCCTTGATTACAATAATTAATGTATTTCAGTGAGTCGATTAAAATATAAAGCAGTCACAGAGGGGGCTGATCGATAGTCTTACGTATTTCGTAAAATAGTTTTCAATGTGATCCGAAGGTGCTCTACTTCAAATTTCAGCACCGTAGGTCGACCGGGAAAGAAATTAGCCTCAAAGGCCCCTCAGCTAGTAAGTGCTTCTCTGTATACCATAATTGTATCCTAGGTGTCCCAAAAGAGCTCCATTTTAAATGTCAGCGCTATAAATCGATTAGAAAATAAATTCGCCTCGGAGGTCCCACAGCTAATCAGATCCCCTCCATACTTTGTAATCGTATTGTAAATGTCCCATAAGCGATCCACTTCAGGTTTCAGCAACCTATGCCATTTAAGAAACAGGCTCAGAGGTCCTTCTGCTCATCCGTGCACTGTAATTGTATTCTAGACATCCCAAAGAAGCTCCATTTCAAATTCCAGCACTAGGTCGATAAAGAAAGAAATTAGACTCACAGGTCCTTTAGAGTAAAGCAGCTTTGTAAATTATTTGCGTAACGCAATTTTGTGATGATTCTGGGAAAGGATCACTTTATGATTGATGTGCCTGCGTAGAACTGGGCACCTACAGAGCTAAGATTAATGCAATCAAATAAAACATTTTTACTAGTCTCCCCTGATCTGGGTACACTTATATGGACGTAGGCACCCACCATTGAAAATAATGAGATAGACTAAAACACCTACCAATGCTTCACTAGCCCTTCACATAGGTGACAAGAATTATAATAATCTCGATTTTGGGTCAGAATTCCTTTGGTATTATATCAGCTGATAGATCGTCGGAGTTTATTAGGCGATTTTTACTTCGTTTACCCCAGTTCTTATTGCCCTAATGCTCACGTTCTTTTTTCCTGTCAAAGTTGTAGCCCTCAGTGAGAGCGAAATGAGCGATCTGTGTGGTCTCATCTGATTATTCAGGATCATATTTGACAAAAACATTGCTCTTACTTTAAAAGTTTTTAAAACCTGGATTTTTAACATTTTAGCCCTCAATTCTACCCTTTAGGTTGATCGAAATTGATGCAGAGTTCTTGAACCAACTGTACCCCATATATGTGATTTTTAACCCATGTTTCATAAACTTTGGTCCAGTAGTTGTGATGGATATGGGTTGTTCCCCCTTTTCGTATCTTGTAACTGCCGCTCCCGAGGTTATACCTGGAGCTTTTCAGCTTTCAGGATATATCCTCTGGGTGTTGCAGACTAATTTCCTCCGCCCATTGAAGAAGTAATTATTTCATTCGACCACCTATCTGTCATATACTCGTAGTTCCGGAGAAGTTCCGGTTTTGGATTTCACACATCTTAAAACGAGAACATCTTGAAGGAGGGTTAACTTTTTATTGTTGGTCGATTGAAAAGGTTTATAAACACTTTATTTGCATACATTATTTTCAGTATATCAATATACTGAAAATAATTTACGCGTGAAGACTTATGCATTAACAACATGCAGTGAGTATCAATCCTACGGCCCCATAACCAAGTTTTAGACTTTAAGTAACAGTTCATTTGATAACATAAATTTTATGTTTTTTAGGGATGGAACTAGGTAGCCAAAGTGTTAAACTCGGTTATAACGGCGTTGAGATCTGCAAAGGTTTCCATTCGATTCAGCGTTGAAAAAAACAAACGCAGAAACCAGCCACAAGTTCCTATTTTCATTCCAGATATTTTTTCAAGAAACTCTTCGATTTCACTAAGAAAACAATGTTTTTAAACATTAAAACATAGTTTCCTCCCCTAATTAGCAAAGTAAAACTAAAATTAACTAATGCGTTAAAATAGGAACCCATGAGCGTTTGAAAAAAAAAGTAAATATTTCTAAGATTTGACAAAATTACCTTTTCACGTTGATTATTTACTCGTTTTACCGATTTAAAAAAAAAGGTTTTCCATCAGTGGGATAGGAAATCTCACATTCTTTCCAACGGTTTTACTGATTCTGTCGAACAGGTATTTGTGGAAATTCCCGAAATTGAATTATATTTGGGGTGCATTTATTTACCCGATTACGCCCCTTTCTGTCCCAACGAATCTAACTGTTCAACCATGGAATTACTATCATCTCAATGTCCAAGTTATAAATCATTAATTATTGGAGACTACAATCTGCCAGGAGTTGATTGATAAATAACTCCCTTGCAAACCAATTTAGCCACCAAAGCTCAAGCACTGTTGGACTCCATGAATTTCCTTTGTTTGCAGCAGTTCAATAAGTTGAAAAATTCAGGTGTAGATTACATCAAGTTTCTCCATCTTGGATTCCTCATCTTCAATTATGTCACTTCACGTTCTTAGGGTGGCATATTTTGAAAGTTACATCAGATAATTTTCTTTCTAAAAAACAAGAATTTGGCAAGGTTTTGATCTCTTCTAATTGAGGGGTACGTGAAGAAAAAGGAAATTTAAAGAGTAAAGAAATTTTGTCGCTCGTGGAAATATCAGATTTTGGATGTGGTTAGGCTCAACCGTAGAACCCAAAAGGATTTTCAAATCTTTTCCAATTATTGCTAAGAGAATAACGGCATTCGCAAGCTTGCGATTCAAATAATAAATCTTGGATGATCAAATTTTCCGTATAATCTAACGAAAAAAGTGGTAACATATATTACGGTATTGAGAGAGTTCAAATGTAAAGCTCTCACTCTTAGAATCTCTGCAAGCCAATTGATAGCCTATTCCAAGAAATAACTCTCAAAAGAAGTGACTCTAATGTATCAGAACTACTACAATAATTATTCAACATACCAGTTCGGTTCGACAACCCTGACAACGGTGGATGATGGAAGCATAGAAGAAGGATTTGATTTGTTGAATTCAACTCGATGATGGATTTAAAAAAGATCTCTAATATAAAACACTAATCAATGTTCATGGAATTCGGTGAAGGACTCAAATTCAAGAGTAAAAATACGCACCAAAACTAAGTGCAGAGTTGTGGCCACTCGAATGGTATAATTATGTTTCATAGGTTGCTAATGAATTGGCAAGTACTTCCGAAGAGTAGATTCCCTCTGAAGAGTTCAAATTACTAAGACATCAAAAGAATGCAAGCTCTATATCTATTTTGAAAAAGCATCATGAAAATATTCCACAAATATCTTGTTTTATCATGAAACCTGTATATTTCAGTCTTCTGTCAACAAGCATTGACCGATGGATGATCATTTTTAAATGATGAATCTATTGAGAGGGTCTGACATTGGCTGATTTTTTCCAGGATCGTTTTATAGACTTGCGAACTAATAAAGGAATCCCAATTTATTTAACCAAACAGCGCACATTTCTATAGTTTCCAATGTTACTAACTTACATCGAGGGACGTCACTTTAACAACTTTGAAAGCCATTCGGAACATTACTCTCAGCTGGTCATTATTTCTTCATTCGATTTGTTTCGATTGTTTGCACATGGACGCCCCTGCAAATTGTGATGTCATCCAATCCTTCTGAATTTTCAATAAAACACTTCCAATAGTCCGCGCGAAAAAAAATAGTTAGACCATCATTTCAATCCCTACTTTGTGACAATTTACCGATTGTCGTGATCAAAACTCTTGGACTTCTATTGTATATTTCAATCTTTCGATGTAATTTTGGAACTCAGATGAAATAAGTAGAGCAAGATTTCAATCACTGGGATAATTTATTACGCTTTTCTTTATGTTGCTCCAAAAGAAAGGTAATCAGGGGTTTTTTTTATCTAGCCTGTCGGTTGATTAGTTTCTTATATTCACTTCTTTTAAAGATGAAAGAAATACCACAGGGGAGAGAGAGAGGTATGCGGGATAGCAATGGATTAGGTATTAGTATAAACAATGGGAGTTAATATAATATTATTGCTATTAACGCAAATGGAAGAGAGAGGTAGACTCACCGTTCTGAAGGTTGAACCAACGGGCACGCCGTTCCATTGAACGGATCACCGTAACAGTTTTCGATATCTGTTACAACTTTCAAATTAATGAATTGGAAAATATTGAAGTGCTCCTCATTGTTTTATTATTATTGTATTTTCTGTCATGCATTCATAAACGTTTCTTTCATTCCGATCATGTTTTGTTAGAACTAACGTAAGCCAACGAAGTTATTTTATTGTCGCTACAATGTTTCAATACCCAATTTGAATTAATCTGTAGATTTTTTCTCTGTTCACAGATCAAATTGAACATGTTGAGGAACATCTATAGAAATTATTTCAGCGTTTACCTTCTAACACATATTTCATCTTTCAATATGGTTCAATCTTTCCATGTAAATATAGCCATCACTATTTCTTCTCATTATTCTACAAATTATGATGGCTCCATCGTGTGTTTATTTCACTTTTCATTTGTTTCCCATCCTTTCAGGTGGACTACTGTCTTGCAGAGACAAATTTTTATTGAAACTTCAATTTGGAGTATTGTGTTCAAGAAAATATTAGGGCTTAAATTCACATCAATAAATATGCTTGGTGCTGAATAAAGCAATAAGTACTTTTATTGTTATATTTGATATCAAATTGTCGTATAAGTGAATACAAATCAGAAAACCTCTGATGTTATTTACCTAGTGTTGACAATAAAACAGTTTGACATCACCCAAGATATATGTACACTAACTGTTATTCAGAATGAGTTATTTTAAACAGACATATCTATTATTGTTAAGGATTGCGTGAATATACAACATCGTATCAGGCATGGCATATAACTGTTCTGATAATTTGGTATGATTGAGCTTTGTAGCGTATAACAATTTGAAGATTATTGAGATTTCACAGTGTTGTAGATAAATGTGCTTCTCACTGTCACCTTGTATACAAGTATGTTTAACAAAAAGAAGTGGAACCACAAGTAGAAATTAATGAAATTCAAGGAACTGACTGCATGCAGATGGGTTGTGCACCAACGCGCAATATAATATGCAAATCCCTCCCCTATTTGTCATTCAAAGCATTAAAATGGAGAGTGAAACTAATTAACATAAGGAGCACTAAAGGTACCAACACCAATTAATGGAGGAGCTTTCATTAAAATCATTAGACAGTCCCAGTCTTTTGTTTAATTTCAGTGTTGTTGTAAATTTGTGATGATTATTAGAATATTCTAAGAGACATATTCGGAGGTTGAAATACCTAGGCATTATGGCAGCATACTTACGTGTGAGTTTTAGTTCATAATTAATTTGGTTAATAGATTTCGCTTTTGCTGTATTCTAATTCTTGTAGAACTTGTATTACATCAGAGGTGGAGGCATCATCTATACTAAGTTTAAATCAGTTGTGCCTGCAAATAGATATTATTACCATTATGAACGAAGTCCTTTTCGGTACTTACATATATGTAAATGGAGAGTTTCTATCTCAACAGTATCGAGGGGGGGGGGGGGGGTATTATTGAAAATTGACATTGTGGTTAATTCGTACAAACACGGGGGCCTTATAACGACGGTGGGATGCCAAATGAATTCTTTGGGTAGGAGGGAGGGCCGTTTAGATAAAATGTAGATATTTCAAGTTAGTGTGGGCAGTTGGAACCGAAACTTTGTACAATAGGTAGATCATAGAACTCACGAACCAAGAACATTATTCCACTTTTACTTCAATCAACATTTTTTCACTTGATTTTCACACAAGATTTTTACCGTCAGCACCTTCAATAGAAACTGAGTAGAAAATTTGAATTTATAGTCAAATAGAAATATGATGGATACATTTCAATCCAAATGGAGTCCCATGGAATGCTAAATATGACTGAGAATATCACTGATTTCCTAGAACAAGGAGCAATTATTTCGTTGTACATAAATCTTCAAATGTCTAGTTTATGTAAATATTTAATGAATATTCGTGCCTCAAAAACCGTGGTACCCAAGATTGATATGGTACCTAGGTAGTACCATTAAATGTCTTAGTCTGCGGTCTGTCTGCATTTAAAATTTCTCACTGCCGTTCACTGCCAGCACTTCAAATCGCTTGTTTGTTATTGTCATGCGCACTTTTGTATTATATTCGTAGGTATCATGAGAATTACAGATACCGTACTGAGAGCGTATAACCTTATAAATATTCCTTCTCCTTTCTGCTCTTTGTGCGCACAGCATTTTTCGCAAATAACCCATTCGGTGCTTTGTATCAAATAAAGATCAACTGAAATTCGCATAACCAATTTTTCTATCGTTTTGCGTGACGGGTACATAATTTATATTGGTTGCAACAGTCTTCCACCGAATCGTGTTATTCTGTTGATTCGTAAATGAGTAAGTAGGTATTGATAGTAAAAGACCTCAATCGATCTTAACGATCTTAATTGCGAATAAATTCCACATCGGAATAGAAGACCTCTTCGGAAATGCGTATCTACTCAGAAAAATTTATTTGATGCGCTCAGAAGTAGTTTTTAATGTTTCTGAAAGCCTCAAAAACACTCAAACGGTATACCTTACTAAAACACTTAACTAACTAGATACCATTTTGATAGCAGAATTTTCCAAAATCATCCTAACGATATTTAATGAAATTTACTCGGTATTGCTACTACAATGCTTCTCCGCGGGTTTCACTGACGAGAAGGGTTGCTAACCTCCAAAACAACACCACCTTAATATATTGAGATAATAATCATTGTTTTTAATAGTGGTCCACGTTAAATAGTTTCATTTTTAAATTCATGTCTAGTACTATTGACACATTAAGCCTCATTGTGGTTGTTCGTGATTCCCACGAGTTACACAACTAAGCTGTATGGATTACGCCTCTCCCTTTCGAAGATGGCCGGATTTGTCATTGCTGTCTACTATTTGCTATTCTTTATATTTAGAGGTGTAATCATGCCGTACACACGTTTTTTATAGATCGCTCTATCTGAGAAAAATCCCAAACCCACATAACCCATTATTGAAGAGAACCGGAAAATACATAACCCCATCATATTTGTAAAAGAATAGTATAGATTTGAATCTCAGGCCTTCATCCATTCTATGCATTATTCCTAAAGCTACCAATCATTAAAACTTACATACACTATAAGCCACGGAAATTTTATTGCCTTGGGCACCTTTTTTATTCGTTTGTAAAATAACAGTTCACGACTTCCATTCTACTACAATCCAAAATGATTGGAAATATAATTATAGGCCGTCTTACCCCTTATGGATGGTTTATACAGCAAATAAACTTTTCTTTTAATTATTACCAAGGCAAAAACACTGCTCACTCAGTCTTTTATTTATTTTATTTTTTATTTATCTATTTTTTCTTCGCTTAATCAATCTTTACTGCTGATGGTGCCTCCAGCCTACAACTACCAGACAGACAGTACCTTATTTCTCTCGACATTTCGGTTAAAATGAGAGTTTTTTAGGGTACTCATATCACCTATATAATTATTAATGCTAAGTATTTTATTGCTACCATTTAGTTATTCTTTATCCATTGCATTGTTTCTTAAAGTAATCAAAAAGAAGCTTAAAAGCTCATCATGTGGTCATAAATGTTGTTGGAAATTTTAATTTTAGCGTTTGTATTGAATAATTGAGAACGTCAGCGTTTGAGATTGTATTTTCATGACCTGCTTCATGTAGAATTATGTAAGTGGAGCAAAGTCAGCTTTCAGCAAGATGAATGATCTCAAATGAATACTGTCGGGAAATCAAATATTCTCAACAGAATAAACAATATATTATTCATGGTGGTCACACTCGAAGAAATTGGAACGTATTAAAACAGAAATCGCTTTACAAATCATTGTTTCAATAAGTTCCTTCTCAAGACTCACTGTGATTTACGTGATATTATGTGGTTTATATCGCTTTAGTACTTGTGCAATATATTATCCATATCAACTATATTCATTAAAATATATTTGACGAATGTCTCATCACGTGAAGTTTCATATAAATATTGAGTATCATATTCTATCGTTCATTCCAAAAGAGAAAAACACCGCGTTCCACGCCCAAGTGAGTTCATACTTCGTGATTATGCTTAAGTACCGTTTTATTTGCGCGTGTATCTTTCATACTGGTGCGTCAAACTATGTAGCCTCAAGGATCAGCATACTTTTGGTGTAGCTTTTGCTGTTCGTGGTTCATAGTTAAGTGTTACTATATGTGTACTCGATGGTCGCTCTACGATTTCGCATTCAGTGTTTGATCAGCTCGTAAACGACCGTTCAACGTAGAAAATGATCATTATATTGTCAGTGTTGTTAATAGAGCATAACTGTAGGTTTAGTAACTAGATTTTACCTCTCTTTTCCTAGAAACATGTCTTACCTGTAACTTATTCCTGTCCACTCAACAAAGGTGTCTGCGTTAAAAAGTACCTACAATGAAATGTCCAATTCGCATTCGGAAGTCTATGAAAGACTTCACTGTGAGGAGCAAAAGCCAACCGCTATGATCTTTCATAATCACACTTCCCATTCCATGGTCGCATCTTTGACAGCAATGGGTAAGTTGTGTAAAAATCGAAAATCGGACTCCTTCACAAACTTAAGGTCGAATTACATTGCCTGAGGAATTGAGACGAAGTTATGTACTATGCTACCTCTTAATGATAATCTGACCGATTATCCGAGTTTACATTGACATTGTCAAATCAACGTGGATGCTATTGATGTACCTCCTACCCTTCAGAGAAGTGTAAATAAATCAATTGCCTACGTAAAAGAAGAAATTAATAAAAGTGTTGAGTGCATACAGACGCATGTGAGTCAGTCTCCTGAAGGTGATCATCGTTTCTGTCGTACGACAGTGTGAGCAATATAATTAGACAACAATCTTCTTACAGTACAAAATGACGGTTCTGTTTTCGTGTCTTATTATTTCTTAAACAGGAGCGTTGCTCTTGAATGTGATCGAAATAGAAATTCATTCCAGAAGTATACATTACATTCTGCATTCTGTGATTCATTAAATAAGGCTTACTTATGTAAAAAATATATAAAAATAATAATTAAAAAATGGAAAAAATAACAAAAAAATTGAAGGAATAAAGAAATTGAGATGGAAAAATTAAAAAAATAGTACATATTTAATTGATAAACAACATGTGTATTGCTATATTTACCGCATTAAATATATTGAGTGTTCTATCATCTATCAAATTACTAAAGCTCTTTCACCTCATTTGAACTTGATGAAACTGCCATCCTTCATTCCAAGTGAGACCATTCTTGAGCGTTTCTATCCAAAAGCTTCGTTGACATTTTTTTACCCTCCTAATAAAAAATTGTAAGCAGGATTCCAGTAGCGTTAGTTGACATTTAATTCCCTAAATTTAAAGAGAAATATAGGCATAAAATATGATGCCCATGGATTCATATAGCGTCAGACAACAGAGGTTGAATTGACATCAGTTCAATGTTGGCCTATTAAAAATAGTAATGGACTAGTTGTATTGATATATTTAAAAATCTAATGATATAACCATGCCACTAGTTTTATCAGTGCAAAACGCTCTGTTTTTTATTTTTATTTCGTTTTCTTTTTGACGCATTGCATTTACCGGTTACATGAGTCAAATGTACTCAACTTAGTATCGAAACAACTGTATGGAAGTTCGTTGAATGTGTTATAAATGTTATTAAGGGAAACAATCATTGCATACTCGTGTATTTTCAACTGTTAAACATTGTTAAATAATATATATATCATAAATAAATATATATAAATAGGCGTTATAAAAAACTGTGAATAGAATTTGAAACTATAAATATGTATAATTTATGTTGATTGTAATCCGAAGTGTATGTACGTAGTGTGTTGAACATAATGTATCTTGTAACGTCTGACTTTTTTGAGAGCTTGCAGTCAGAACGGTGTCCCGTGATGCGAAAATGCTTAGAACTGTACATTATCGAATTGAACTTATGGTTTGTGTGTACCTAACCCCATAGTTGCAAACGCACAGGTTAATCAGTCCTGCAAGTTCCTTTTTGTTTTGGATACCTCACATTCGTTTCATTTCAAACTTACAAAGTTATCAACTTATGAAAAGTTGGGTAGCTGGATAGGTAGCAGACCCACACAGCACACGATTTTCATACGTGCAGTCCGTCATTCTAATGAAGCTAGCACTTCTTGCATATGTACATAAGTGGTTTCGACCCACATTTGTGTCAAAGCGTGTGTATCCATTTAATGTGTATAGCAATTTAATTTACCCCGACTGTGTAACACCTCTTCCTGTTTGTTAACCGGAGACGTGTTGTATCTTCATCTATATAAATTCTACCTCCTCCTCCAACGTCGTTTCCTAGATACCACTGCAAAATAAACGTTGGCCTTTATTTTTAAGATGCATCTGCTGATATACCTTATACTGTCTTTGATTCCTGTATCACAAAGGTTGATGATGTTCATACTATCCAGCTTCCTAGCAAATATGTGTTGAAGAACGGTAGGTGTGAATCAAAAATCTCAACAGCAAACAGCATACACACAGCCTTTTTACATTTACATTTCAAATGTTGTAAAAATGCACCTGTACTGTCATTAACTTCAGATCATATCATGAACGTGTAATATCTTGTTGAGATTCGATTATTTTCGAATGGAGTTTCGCTGTTCCATGAGAACACTAGTGATTTTATTTTCATAGAGATGCCCAGAAATCAGCTGTTAACGCTTATGGAAACGGAAATTCTATTTGGATGTTGATTCTTGAAACAATATCAAGTCATTCACTATGCAATTTGTATTGTATACTTTCCCCTATGCCAAAATTCAATTGTCGGTAAATGACTGTTGTATTGAAACCATTTGAATTGAACCTTTGCCTATTTCAAAATATATATAATTAAAAAAATAATAATAATAAGAGTTGTTCTTTTTTACCATTTGTGTCGAATGAAAAGCCACTTTGAAGCCTTTCTTCAAGATAACAAAGCCCGTGAAGAATATTCTTGGAACTGAGTGTCGGTTAGAGTAAAACAGAAGGATTAAAACCATTGAGATAGGCAACACTTACCGTTTGGTCTTAAGTCCTCGATAGAAACTGGGGATCTATCTACCTCATACATAAGGGAAAAAAATTATAATTTCTGAATCAAATTAGGAAGATATAGGGTTCAATGTTCTAGTACAGTTTATTGCTGAACTAAAGTTATAATTTATTAATAATAGAAAATAACTGATAAGCGTCAATTTAAAAATATCTTCGTATTTCACAAACAACTATAGGTAGGATGAGTATTATTCCTCATGACCTGAGGATGTTATGAGAAGGATGAGGATTATTACTATTATAAACTAGAGGAAGGATAACACCAAGATCTTAGAATTAGAACTGTCGTTATTGTTAACCAAGGAACTTAGTTCATAATCAATGTAGATAGCTCACTAACCACCAAATGACTTGCCTAGCAATCATCTCATCCCTTCGAGGCCGCACCACTTGTAGGTAGCGAAGTGGTCTTCTGATGTTCCTCCTCGTTCCAGGCGATACCGAATCTAAAAGCTCGAATGAGTTTCGTGGAGGAGTATGTCCTGTGATATGAGGATTCGAACCTTTTAGATAATGCGGCATGGGAGGTGGGAAGTCTCTAATATGGAGCACGCTTGAGGTGATACCTATTTATTCGAATTAGAAGCTTCTCAGATTCAATAAGGTAAAAACGGAGTTCTTTATAGATTCCCACTACCCTTCCATTTCTCTTCAAATCAGTGATCCAAACCATACCTCTGATGTTAAGGCCACTCAATCTTTACGATACTTTTCCTCTTTCTCACAGTTCGTTGAAATTTATTTTTTCATCTAGTGGCTTCGGAAAAACTGGAAGTCTTTCACGCAGATGTCGATTCATCAACAACTCACTCGAAGTAAAACTATTAGAAAGAGGAGTGCTTCGGTAAACGAGTGAAGTAAGATGAGGGAACTCTGGGATTTTCTTCAGAAGCATCTTAGTAATGTTCACCGACGCTTCTGCTGCACCATCGCTCTGGGAAAAGTGTGGACTACACACTGGTTGAATGTCGAAATTCAAGAGTTTCTGAAAGATTCGAATTCAGAACCAAGAGTAAGGTCTGTCTTCCCATGGTCTGTCCCATGTCTTCCCAAAAAGTGTTCAAGGTTGACCTCGGTCGATTTCAGCCCACAAAGTTGAGCTAGTTCTAAGAACCGTGAATAGCGGTCTGTAGCAACAATGAACCGAAATCCGCCATTCTTGAATAAATCTTCTCAAAGCTCTAGTCACTGTCTTTCAGGAAAATCGCCCAGTATTAGACTTTGATGCTTGTTCCCCAAATTTTGTATAAACTGGGAACAGTCCTTTACTGTCAGCTCTATTTCAGAAAACATGCCAGGCCACAATGCTCTTCTTTAGGCTCACTGTTGACATTTGGTCATGCCAAGATGCCCTCCATGTATTCTGGAAGTGAATTACCGCTGAACATTTGGGTACCAGATGAGATTATAACTCTCGTGCCTATAAGAACTAATCCTTCATTATTGCTAATTGCGTTCTCACTGAATAAAATTTTGATAGCGATGGGGGAATCTGGTTTTTTCTGGCCATTCTTCTACTGCATACCTGTTCAATAACTCACAAGTCTCATCGTAATATTGTTCCTTCTTCATTAAAATTAGGTTTGGGTCCAAAATATGGATAGTAGAAATCACATTAGCCACACTCGTTATTGAACTACGTGAAAGTGTGTCAGCTAACAACCTTTACTTTTGACGTATGAGAGCTCAAAATCGTACCTATCTCATCAACCGTGATCTTAGACGGAGTAAACGAGGGGTGAAGTCGTCCAACTGTTTGAATTACGAAATCGAGAGCAATTATTGCTTTTGGTCTGTTTGATCTGCTTGGCGGGTCTTGTATTGATTGATGTTGAGGACTGGTGGTCCTTCGAATAAACTTACCAGTTATTTCATTAGGCACTTTTATTTTTCCTTTTCCCCTTTGAGGGTAATTAGTTTGCGCACGGGCTGCCACTTCTTCCTTAATTGCAAATATTTTTTAGTCCTTCCGAACCAAATAAGTACCACTGACCAATGGATTTATCTACAAATTCGTTTGGGTGGTATAAGTATAAATAATTCCACTATTTTCAACAATCTACCTACCGCTTCAACTATATATTCAATTATAACGCCAAAACCTAATGGCCTTTGCCTATACGCAAATCAATATATTGTTTTTAAACGATAGACGGTCGCTGTAGTAAATAAATAAAATACTTCAGATCTAATGGACTGTACAATATGTAATCAAATGGAAAAATCAATTAGGAAAGCCGGCTCACAAATACAAAATTCAACAACTACGGGGGTTAGAAACAACTTGCTTGGAAGAATCGCGATTTATAATGGCAAGACAAGGTAGAGGGACGGGCAACTGCCCACTGTAGTTCCAAAGAGGCCGAAAGAGGCCAAAGAGGGCAACTATGCGTTGAGCGGGAATTTCAAATTTTGTCCATTTTTTCAAATTTTTTCTATTACTACTATTATTATTTTATTTGTTAATTTTTTTAAATATTATTAATACCTAATTATTTACATTGCATTATTTGTCTCCATTTCTCTGGATCTGAACACTTATTATCGACGTTTAAGTAATTTAATACTTGATATTAACGATAATTTTTCATTCATATCTGGAGTACTAAAACTAAGAAAAAAAGGTATCGAATCCTCCTATCAATCGTGAATTACTTAAATGCAAACGTTTCTTCAAAGCTGCTGGTAACAACTTGAAGCAAAGTTACTTCCTGCAGAGCGCAACATTTTTAGAGGTATGATTGCTGGTTTAGGCCAGCTTTTCAAAGATGTTTGAGAGCTGTATAAAAATGCGCATTATGGGGTTTTAGTCTTCCACTAGAAAATCATGGCAGCAACCAGATAGATCTTCCTGAGCAAGTCCTTCTCTACTTTGAAGACTTCTGGCCAGGTTTATTCAATTACCATTACCTCAATAAAAATCCTTTGTAACCCCACAGCTATCGCAGGAACTGAAAATATTTATTTTTATTTTTATTTTAACTTATAAGTAACTTGTTCATAAAAAATACTGATTAGTAGTTTGTTTACCTTGAGATGCAGAAGTATTTGAACATTAAGACTATTTCTTCTCTTCACATTCCTTGAAAACTAACCACCCTTCCTCCCCCCTCACAACCTACGGTTTATGTTGGTGACTCTTCGCTACATAGACCATATACACAGTCCATGATATTAAGTCTTTGGAGTGAAGGGAAATGACAAGAATGATTGGCAGTGTTATTGGCTTTTTTTATTTTTTATTTTATTTTATTTTTTTTCACATTTCCAACCAAAATGCGCCAAATATTAAAATAGTGGTAACCATACGATACGACCATTGAAAATAAAATAGCTTTTGGGATAGTCTTTTCCCTAGGGAGATTTAATGTTCTAAAACTTCGGTCATTGGGTCATTTTCGCCACATAGGCTAGAAGGGAAAATTCATCGAAAAACGAGATGAGATAACGATTTTCTTTTGGGAATATCCACTTTTTCTGTGGCTCAGAAACTGTCAGGATTTTTTAAAAGTGTTTACAACTCAAGTTGTAGGAAATTTAATAAGCTTTCATTTATTGAAAAACAAAAAAAAAATGATAGGATCAACTTTTTTCGAGTTATGAGCAAAAAACCGCAAAATGGGACCTTGTAACCCCACCTCCCCTCCCTAGGTGCCTCACCTCCTAGGATTAGGTACATTTAGTACGATGCTAGGTTGAATGAAAATATTCGTGAAGAAATTAGCAGGGATCCAGCAATTAGGGTCTAGAACTCTTTTAGCGAATTTTTTTGAAAAATGAAGCTACTGCAATGGCTCAAAAAATTTCTTCATTGAAATCCGTTTTGAGGCATTCTGAAACTATTCCTGAAGTTTGCGCTTTTTCACATCTTAGGACTTTCAGGAAGGATCTGAAAGGATCTTTCAGTCCTTAGGATTGAGATAAAACTCCCGTTCTTGCGTCAAAAAATCGAGTTTTCCAAACGAAAGGGTGAGTTCAATGGCCAACAATTTTTTAGCACATTAAAGTGGTCACATTTCAAAAATGTACTAAACAAATCACTAAAATGAACAAAAACGGCCGAAAACTCTAAAATTTATAATATTTAGCAGAGTTTTAGTCAAAACAAAATTATCAACGATTAAAAAAGCATAACTTTTTCGCACAAAATTATGCTGAAAAACGTACTTATATTTCAATAATATTTGTTTTAACATAGGTATATAAAAAAAGCTTTTAAAAAAACCTAAAAATCCAAAATCTTTTTTTGAATCACCGAACTTCATTTCGGTATGAGTGTTTTTGCGATAGAATTGGTTCTTCACAATGTCACTCTACTGAAATTGCTCAAATTTCAATATAATTTAACATATTTTAATACGATAGGTAATTTAAGAAAATTCGCTCATACGATCAGGCTGCATGTCTGGAACGTTTTATGGACTTCATTGCCTGGACTGGAGAAGAAGAAACAAATAATGAATACCAAAGGACTAATGTCCCAGGAATTTTGCACAGTAGTTTTCGGTGTGGTGGGTCATTGATTGGACCGAGAGCAAACCAGAGAAGGCTAACCCTTGTAAATATTACTTATATCAGAGCTTTACCTACCACCAAGGATGCTGAAGATGTATTTTTCGAAAACGTTTATTTTTACTTTTCCCACCTGATACACATTAGCCGGGGTGATGCCCCGAAACACAGCTGCAGCAATACGTACATAAATTGATGCTCACAATATATGGGTGATATTCTCCAGACTTGGACACTAGCGCATCCTTACATCGAGGCAAGGCGAAGTTGAAGTTATTTCACCTTGTTGTCATGGTGACGAGTAAACTATGCGAAAATGCGCCATTTGTAGCCACAGCTAGACAACTGCATATCATAGTCTGACCTAGTTCCTAGTCAATATTTTCATTATTTGTTATATGCAAGGTGATAAATTGTATGCAAATTACATCAAGTTATTATCAGTTGATGACCTCGAACGCTACGGACGCAAGATTTAATCTGTGGGGTAGAGATCCATATGAAATGTGTGTTGGGGAGTTGATGACATACAAGTGTTCTAGATGATCCAGACAACAGCTGCGAAGATGTTGTGGATTACCTATCTAGTTTTAGAACTGTTCTTTGAATCAATTGAAACTAAAAATCTTTAGAGTACTGTTAAAGTGGTCTTGTGAAAGGATGTGTTATGAGAGCTCAGTTAGGCGGGAATATTAAGTATCACATGTGGAAAGGTAAGTACCTAGAGGGAAGGTATACCTACATACTTTCCGTATATTTATCACTTGTTCATGTACTTCATTGATAAAAACGAAAGTAGGTACCTAATTACCTTTTTTATCCCTAAAATTTGCGTAACTGCAAAACTCGCGCAATAACTGCACTGCCAATGCCGTCTTTATGAAATCTTACCTTCAGAAGAATGCATTTCAAGGTTTTTTCCTTGCAGCTGGTTTTTAATTCATGTTGCATATTCCCTGATTCGATATTTGACAAACTTGCAAATCAGCGGTTGTATTCGTCGGCAAAGCAACGACCCACCTACTTTGTTTAGGCACTTTAAACCAACACCAAATCTGGTAGGACGTACGTACCTACCTAAGTAGTCTCGTTTCTTGGTGTAGCAACAACCTGCCTTGTTTACTTTGACAACCTATCAAATCTCTCCTTTTATTCATTCAATATAACAAGTAAAGCTTCCTCAGTTAAGCATAGTACTACGAACTTATAATAAAACGCTGATGAAGCTACCTGAGCAATGGCTAGGTAGGTACCTACACAGCAGTACAGACACCTGAGGAATTTTCAATAATCTTTTCTTTACTATTTTTCAGGTTAATAGTTATATTCAAAGCCTAAACGAATGAAGTTCTTTAGTTTTCTGACACTGATTAACAACAATAGTTAGTAGGCTCCTAGTCCAAATAAAAACTCGTTCACGTTAGATTGGTATCGTTGACAGCAATCTACAACCAATTTTTGCGCTGGCAGGCACGATTATTATAACATTTAGTCGAATTGAAACTTTGTATTGCTACAATATTATACTTTTTCAAAACAAAACTGTTGAAAAATGGCCCTATAACCACGAATTATGTTGACGTGAGACGGCAAACTTCTTGTGAGAAATAGGTTGGTTGAGTAGCGATTCATTGACGTAGGGCAGTCATGGCGGACCTTGGCTGAAACGCGAACCTACTCCAGGCGTGACGTCACGAGAATATGGGCCATACACGCACACATGCGTGAATAAGCAACGTACCTATAGAGACATTAGTTCAGACAGAATCAAGTGCTCACCAATTACTCGATATCTAATTACCAATATCGGGTAATTACTAAATTCCAGAAACATCTCTTCAGGCCGATTGCAACGCTAGGAGTTGAGTGAGCAAAGCAAAGCATCGCATGATTTGCTTCTTTGCTTCCTGCAAACGAAGCTGAAAACCGAAATTACCCTCGTTATGAGAACACTAAGATACCACGCGTCGTACCATCCTTAGTTTTCTAAATATCCCTAATAATTGAACCCCTACTTCAACCCAGTTACCTCTTGGTACTGAAATCCTTTCAGAGGACTTTTAATGCACTTCGCAGTTATAAAATACTGACGCATCTGGGTACAAAAACAACGTGAATTAGGACTAGAGTATATTCATTGAGAATAATATTGTAAATGAACAATCAACGGGTGACAACAATAGCAAAATATTATTTACACACAACAACATGAGAACAATGAAAATTTAGAATAGTACCACGAATTAAGATAATTTTTGACTATTTGAGCCTTGTTGTATGATGCACCTTGCGACAAGCTGATTCATGAGTCTCAATCCGATTTGGGAGAAACTTCCTCTTGCAGACGGGACAGGGAACAAGCTTTTCCTTGTATTGTTCGTATTGTTCTTCGTTGTTCACAGCCGATCCTGCACAAACCATCATCAATCAATGTAATTCTGGCGTAAACCGGGCAGAGAAAAGAACTGAGTGGGAAAATTATTTTAAAACGTCTGCCAAGTTGTGCGGGCAGTATAGCTTCCTCGCATTTACTAACTTGGACGTATAGAATTACGAACACAACGTATAGAACGAATATAATTACGAATAGAACAACTCGTAGTTGAGGAACAATTTACCTGTCGATATGACTGAATATCAAATAGAACAGTAGGTAATTTACGAATACATGAATGTATAAGCATACAAATATACAACTAGGCCAGACAAGGTGGTGACGGCACGCGCGACCACCTCAAAGTTAAAGTTCCAGTCATGCAGCATGATCGTATGAGCGAATTTTCGTAAGTTATCGTATTGTATTAAGTAAAATTATTTTGAAATTTGAGCTTTTTGAGGCAAATAAAATGTTAAATATTATTTTTATGGCAAAAATTCTGAATAGCTGCTATTCGAACAGCTGAATGATCTGCTATTCGAAGAAATATTTTGGATTTTTATATTTTTGTAATTTTTATCGATTGTGTAGCAAATTTTAATGAAATTTAAGTACGTTTTTCAGCATGAATTTGTGAATAAATTTTTTAATGTTATATTTTATCAACGTTATTTGAGCATACTTTATAAATTTAACAATAAATTGTTAGCCGTTTTTAGCCTTTTTTAGTAATTTTTTCAGCTCATTTTTGAAATTTGACCAATTTATTGTGTTCAAAAAGTGATGGCCAACGAACTCATCCATTCGTTTGGAAAGCGTGATTTTTTGGCGCAAGAACGGAATTTTCATTTCAGTCCAAAGGACAGTATCGTCTGGAATGACACATATATGCATATATACACATATATATATACGTATGAAAAAGCGCAAACTTCAGGAATCGTTTCAGAATGCCTCAAAACGGATTTTAATGAAGAAATGTTTCAAAAATTTTGATTTTAAAATTTTCCGAGCCATTGCAATAGCTTCATTTTCTACGAAAATTCGCTAAAACTGCAAAATAAACTAAAACTTCAAACCCACTATTTGAATAGGAGATTGTTATTTAGAATATGTACGTTTTTTGCCATAAAATCAATAGTCAACAATTTCCTTGCACTCAAAAAGCTCAAATTTCAAAACAATTTAACATTATACAATACTGTAATTTACGAAAATTCGCTTATACGATCATGCTGCATGACTTGAACTTTTATATATGAAACGGGGCCTATGATACATTATGATCTTCCTATAACTATATGGAAGTAGACACTCACCCGAAGTAAATTGTTGAAATAAAATAAAACAACTACTAACGCTTCACTAGCCCATCTATAAGTGGCACAAGTTATAATGATCTCGACTTCTTGGATAGATAATCCCATTGAAATTATATCAGATGGTTGAACTTTGCACAGGGGGCGGAAACCTTTTTTTGTGCGAAAACCTTCCAGCTGAGCAAATTAGTCGAACTTTATATGGATTCCTATATATTTTGGGAAGCTGAATCGATTGCCACCAGTCCCAAAATCTCATTTAACAGGATTATCGTGGTTGAGAGGAACATTGTGCTTAAATAATCGCGAAGAGGGCAAAAAAAATTAAAATTTCCGAAATTTGTAGGAACTTATAAAAAAAAATCTTGAATCTCTTTTATGAACGGTAAAAATCTCACTCATCGAGTACAAAATCAAATTTGAAGTGTTTCATGGAATTAATAGCAAGGATGCCATGATATGGCTGATGGCCATATCCATCATAAAGATGATAATATATCATGAATAGGGCGTCGTAATCTTTACAATCGTGAGTGGCAGACATACAAGTGCTGTAGTAATTCTCATACGAAAATGGGATGAGGGGTAATGCATTTTGCTAAGCTAGCAAATAACCGCTAGCCCGTGTTGAACAAGTAAAACAGTTCGCGTACTTAATACGAATTCCGTAATTCTCTTGTAATTTGATGCAAAAATGACGCACGGTGAGACATATTATACATGCTAGTAGTGTAGTGTAGGTGATATGCTCGAGACTTCGACACTAGCACACCCTTACATGGAGGCAAGACGTGATAGTAACCTTTTTGTCATGGTGACGAGTAAACTATGCGAATCGGCGCCATTTTCAATCGGTCACCGAGTCGGGTGGCCGAGGTTTCACTCCGACTGAAAAGTGTGGGTTTTCACTCCGACGAAGGCCATTCAGAATCGGTTTGTCGCTCCCAACTGAGGCTTTCGGAGTTTCATTCCCGGCAGTCCCACAGTGGCGTGGCGTTTGGCGCAGGAATCCCAGAAAACCTGATGATCCAGCGATATCATCCACAAAGTATGGGGAAAAAGTTAGTATAGTTTTGAAATACTGAGAAGGAAGTTTGAACAACTAATGATGCTGGCGATCAGCTTAATTTAATCGTTTTCAATATCAATATATTATAATAACAAACCAGTCATACATTATTTAATGAATATTACATTTTCAAATAATACGATAAATGAGCTTTTTACCCCATCGTCATTTGCACTGAGTTATCTTGGATGGTATGTAACAGTCGCCTTTATCTACAGATTTAACCTTGCAATATATGAATAATTGCAGCAATTTTGATAATCTTGGGAAATTTTTGAGATTTTTGGAGTTCCTACTATTCTCACTCTTGTTGTCCGAACAAGCCTCATTCAAATTTTTAAAGAAATAAAAATGGGTTTCCACAAATAAATTCATTTAGTACAGGCTCAGGCTCAAAACTAATTATTACAACTAATGTATGCTCTTCGGAATACATCTTTTGCGCAGAGGTCGCACCGTTTTAGAGTTGCTAAACTCTTCAACAACTTACCAGAAGATATATAGTTGAGTCCTTCGCTAAACTTTTTTAAATCTAAGCTGAAAAAGTTTATTCAGATAAAATAATCCTGCAAAGGTAGCGTAATTTTTTGATAAGGACCCCTATTATTTTTCTCATAGCATATTTGTATCTATGTACACTTTTACACAGCTCTTTTTTTTTTAATGTTTATTCATATTCATGTTATAGTTAATTTTATGGATTTATTATACTGAAAAGAACGAATGAAATATGAACAACTCCTACCACCAACACAAGTTTTTACTTAAAAGTGGAATGAAGTATTTTGTAAATAATCTGTACATTTTGTATTTTAAAATTATAATAAATACAATATTATTTGGAGGTCATTCTTTCAGCAATGAAAAGCAAAAGGTAGATAGGGAGATAACGATGGTTTTATATATCACTATACCCACTTTTCCCCCATACTTTGTGAATGATCTTGACGGATCACCGGGAGTGAACCACCAGGTTTTCTGGGATTGCAGTGTCAAACGCCACTATGGGACTGCCGGGAGTGAAAGCCCGAAAGCTTCAGTCGGGAGCGAAAAACCAATTCTGAATGGCCCAAATTGGAGTGAAAACCCACACTTTTCAGTCAGAGTGGAACGTAACGGGGTGAAACGCCAGCCGCTCAGTAGTTACGTTTCTTGGTGTAGCAACAACTGCCGTGTTTACTTCAACAAACTATCAAATCTATCCTTTTATTCAATATAAGTAAAACTTCCTCAGTTATAGTAATGCGAACGTATGAAACGCGTGATTGAAGCTGATGAAACTTCCTGTGTAGTGGCTATGTACCTACAACGCAGTACAGACGTCTGAGGGATTTCTGATTATTTTTTCTTAATTATTCTTCAGTTTATTCGTTCTTTAGTTTTCGGACACTGATTACCTAACTATAATAGTTAGTACCTAGTCCAGATAAAAACTTGTTCGCTACAACCAATAATCGCGCTGGTAGGCATGATTGTTGAGACAGTTTTGTTGAATTGAATGTATTTACAATATTACTGTCGTAAAACCAAACTGTTCACAAAATGTCGTTATAACCACGTACTAGATTGACGTAAGACGGCAAACTTCTTGTGAAAAAAATATTGGTCGAGTTACGATTTACTGACATCTACCAGATCATGGCGGACCTTAGGCGTGAGGTCACGAGAATATGGGCTATAGGCCAAGCGAAACAAAAGGAATTGAGGTGCGGATCATCCTACCAATGATTACCTCCACGCTTGGCCGATCAAGAGCCAGACTGCCCCGACCGGCATCAATCACTGTCGGAGCGTGAAGCCAAGATTTAGCTTCTGAAATCTCAGCTCGAACTCGTTTATTGACAGCGAAAATGTTTTTAGAAGTTCATAAAAATGGATCGACTAGTTTTTGGGCTCAGATCGAGAACAAGTCGAAAAAAAAGACAGTCTAAGGCTATCGCTGCGTATTTGCAACCATTTAAGAGAGGTTCATACGTTTTCAAGTATCATGAAATCTTGCCATTCTCGTTAAAAGAGACCTGGACTTCATTGCAAAGTATATCTCAGTTATTGGGTATTGTCCATCCTGATAACCTAACAGTTCACTCACCCAAGCGTTCGTTCTCTAACTGGCCATCAAGATCAGTCCATTTTACATCACAAGATTCAATGTGAATCTGTAACAGTTCCTCGTCGGTCCCGAACGTTTTGCCACATTTTCTGCAGAAAAGCAATGTTTGATCATATGCCATTTTGAGGTTCACAGGCCCAAGTACCTGAAATTAATAGCAGAAGAAAAATTACATAAAAGAAGAAAAAGTAACAATAGAAGATGATGAAAATAAGAATATGTACGGTTGAAAAAATTGAAAGAGCAATGGCAAGCACACTACCTATTTGTGATGCTCATGTTGAATATGCCTCAACTATCAAATAATCAGTATCATAATTGTGCCTTTTTAAATGAAGTCTCGCACTTTTCTTAAGCATTGTGTTAGTGAAAGATAAAAAGTAATCCTTCAAACTAAAATTTGCTGCCTATTCCTGCTGCATGAATCCAGATAAATAAAATAAGTTTCGCGCAAGCGCAATGGTTATTACTCTTACTAATTTTTCTAGAACATGATACCCAATTACCTACCGAGTTTGAACGAAATCGGATCAACAGACGATGAGCAATCAACGTGATGAAAAATTCAAGTTTGCGAATGTTCACAGGCTACTGTTGATTCGACGGCATTGACAATTATAGGGGACCGTCTAGCAGCTACCCCGCGCAATCACTGAAAATTTCATCGGAATCGGACTGAAATTTGGTATAGTTTTGGGCGTGACAAGGATTTACCATCACAGACAGATAGACATCAGATAGACAGACATACAGAGAACCGAAATTGATCAGCAAGGAAGTGGAAATTTTGATTTTAGAGGACGAAGATTTTTTCGACTTCAATCACGAAAAATGCATCTCTATCACAGCCTGTACATCTGGAATGCGTAAGCCTATTCAGAACTCACGCGAATTTAGTGCCAGGAATCTCCAGAGGACATTCGACGTGAAGTGAAGGTTAAAGTTTTCATGGCCGTTTACCGAAGTTTGTCAAAGCCCTTAGAGGGCAAGAAGCTCCCTTCACAGTCTTAAAACACTTGTCAAAACATTGTGTTTGTTTGAACAATTTACTATTGATACCAAAAAACCCCATCAACTCGGTTCCCGACAAAAATTAACCAAACTGATATTATTTTCCATCACGTAGAGTTTCAAAATTAAGTAATAACCAAGTGGCAAATCATGTTTATTGAAACATATTCGTAACAATCTTCATTTTCTTTCTCGTTGAAGATAAGTTTTACAAACACATAGCCATCAAAGTGAGTTGAAATATTAAATTAATTATTTTTATTAATGCTTTTGGACCCTTGATTGTTTACTAATACCAACAGTTGGTGACCAAATTTCTTCTATTTGATCGTGGCTACTACTTAGAGCTTTGTGGCTTTGAACACACAACTTAAATTCCTACTTGATATGGATGGACTGAAATGGTAATAGAGAGTTTTTGTACTTCTCGTGTTCATTTTCTCGTAGGTATACGAAAATGGCCTTTCCGAAACAAGAAGAGGTTTTCGTAACGTGGAAACGCTTTTCGGAACCGAAGGAGTCAGCTTTACTAGTGCTCAGCTTTTTCGGAATCGTGATCACGATACGACAACTTGACCTTTCTCTAGGATAAAACTGTATAATAACTTAGCAACTATCATGCAGTTGGCATGGACACACACATAAACCCGACGAAATCGCCTGAATTTTCCCCATGCCGTCTTTTGTTGTTGGTTTAACCTTTGTATTTGTTTTTCTTTCGTGTTTTTCCCCGCACCTCAACCAGAAAGGTCATTAGCGGTATTTTGTTCTTGCTTTCGACGTTTTATCGAAGATTTCAACTTTTCATTCTCAAGTTTTCGTTTCAAGGTTCATTTTACACGTTTTAAAGATTCGTGTTCTTCACGGCTGAATCGTTTTTATATGATGTAGAGGTAAGTGGTTGTTGTTTCTTAATTCATGTTATATTTTGGAAATTGTCTACAGTGACAATTGAGTTTTGAGCAGTGATTCACTACAAGAGTCACATTAACGTCTCTTTAAGAGTTCGCATTCTCTCGGGCTTACAAAACGCTACGAGAAATCGATACAAAAAGGTTAGCATTCATCGTGCTCGCTCTAACTGCATGTTTTCGTGATTATGAGAATTACCAATACCAGAAATACAAAAACTCTCCAATACCACTCACAAAACGTCATGTTTCATTAATAATACTTTTAGTTTTATTTTAAATGCAGTTTATTGGAGAACACCTATTCTTTTGCCCTCTAGCTGTTTCGCCTTTCAGCGTTATCTAGACGAGTGATGAGCGGGGTCGAGTCGAGTATGTGGGGGGGGGGGGGGGGGGGTACAACTGGGGACTTCCAACTTTCCTCGGAACGTTCTCTGACAATAGCGTTCGCTATCCAGGTATGTATTGGCTGTATGCGAACATCACCATTACTACTTCATAAAACTTGGTCGGTTGCCTGACCATATGAGAGAAGATACGAGCAGCTATCGCTAGATTATAGTCACACCGGGTGAATAGTCTACAGGATGTGGCGTACTAGAGTTACTCGTCTTGTACATCCCAGCATGGGTGACATGTGGAATATCTATGACGAAAACACTGGCGCCCCTCTGTCTAGTCTGTGGTTTGACAAGAAATCATTCCCTTACCTGTAGGACAGGAACCCTCCCAACCCCTCATCTCCATCCCTCCCGTGTACAGGAAATTTGGTATATAAAATACTGACAGTTTCTACAGTCTTCTCACAGGGAGATTTACCTTGTC
Organism: Adelphocoris suturalis; assembly: GCA_030762985.1. Taxonomy (NCBI): domain Eukaryota; kingdom Metazoa; phylum Arthropoda; class Insecta; order Hemiptera; family Miridae; genus Adelphocoris; species Adelphocoris suturalis. The sequence continues at coordinate 23,606,615 of CM061051.1, forward strand.
CTTCTTTTTCAGATTGGAATGATATGCCAGATGGGAATTAAAGAGACTCTAAGCATTATTGAGTGATTTTTATTACTCAACAAATAACAGACGATTTTCAACAAAATTATAAACATCAGATAGCAAAGGTGTGTCATAGAAATTAAGTTGTTACCTGAAACCCAAAATGGTTATCGTAAAGGCCGAAGCTGCGGTAGCAATATTTCCAGTTCATCCAGTGTTTTATCGTTTAATGCACGGCTATCGGCCATATATTATTTCCAATTTTTTTTTAATGGGTGCCACACAACTTACATTACTGAGAAATATTGATCGATTTGATCTGATTGGTTTTGCAACTTCGATTCGATTTGTTTTCGTCGGTTTTTGCAACTTCTCTACTCGCTTCCAAAACTTTGGGATACCCTCATTTCATAGTGACGGAGACAGTACGAGTTTGTGCTATTAAGACCGCTTCTTTTGTGATGAGGATTACTCCAAATTGTATAATATTGTGGTCGTTGAGTTCGCGCTTCCTCAAACCGAGATGCAGGTAGGTAATAAAAGCTTCAACTGGTGTTTACAAATACCTATTTGAAATATACAGAAATCTTCCCGAACAGAAATTGGAAAATAGAATATAATTGAACTTCTTTTTTGAAGAATCTGTATACCTAATCTAGAATTCAAGCATAAGACGTTTGCATGCCCAAAACTACGCTCAAATTTCAAGATACGTAAATAAAACTCACTAAAAGGAGTTAAAAAATACAAAAAATTGCGCATAAACGCAGCCAGCGCCTTTTTTGTGGAGATAACCCATTTCTCCTAATTAAGGAACATTGTCAAGGAAAAGAGAAGCATTTCCAGCAGGAAAAAACAGGTTTCTACCCAAGATTTGAGAGCTGAGCCGTTTACATTTTGGCAGAGGCCCTTTGTTTAAAATACGTCGTTAGGTATTTTATTGTTTCAGTCATTATAATTTTTTATTGTGCGAACAAACTAGGAGAGTCGGATGAACAAGTGCCTTCGGAGTTGACGTGAAGTATTGATGCAGGTCGAACTATTCTGTAGTGAATGAATCATTTCTCTGAATAATGAACGTCTTATCGATGGACCTCATATCGATAAGAAGGAAGTCGTTGTAGTTGGCCTCTGACCTCCAGAACCTCCAACTGACCAACCCCGGGTGGGTACGGATCGATCAACCAACCTAATATATGCAGGCCTCTACCTTTCTCGTTTAAAATAAACAAAAGCCTCGAAATGGTTCTTTCGTCTTTGCCCACCGAATTTAAGACCTATCGGAATGCTAATTCCTAGTTGTATTCAAGGTTTTCTCTTTGAATAATTATCTGTACTGCTCACGATTCACGACGTGTGAACCCCCTACCAACAACCTCACACAAGATGCGGCAGTACTCACCAGTATAAGGAAAGGTACCCAAGAAAGAGGTACACCAGGTAAGAAAAGGTGCACTAGTATGGGAGCTGTTCTGAAACCAAATTATTGGATTTGGAAAAATTAATCAAGCAATCCCCCTATTGTGGCGGCAAAATTACTAATAAGGGTCATGATTAGATTGTTACATTTTTATTCATTCCTCAAAGTTGTTGAGAGAAAATAATTTTATCCAATATGAATATATAATTATCCACAATATTTTTTACCGTAAATTTATTTAATTATATTGGATTGTTTGCTTTCCCCTAAAGTGGAAGGAAGACCCACTCTTCTCATATTTCTAGAGGTCGATACACTCCCATACTAGGAATGTGGAGGAATTTTCTTAATAACTCGATTTTTTCACTTCAAAAATCGATTTCTTTGTACTTGATAAAATGGGGAATGAATACTTCCACAAAGATATTCGAAAAAAACGTGCATCGATTTTTCAACCGATTTTCAAGAAAATTAATGATAAGTGGCTAGGTTGTATTTTTATGATCCTACTACTTAATTTTGTAGACAAGAACGCTGCAAAACATACCAAAAAGGTTCATTTTATTTGTTTATTAACCTAATGGTTTAAGCAGCACCTACACCAGAAGAGTCATTATATGAGGCTCAAATCATCAAATTTTTGCTGGGTTTGGAAATCATGATCAATACCAATAGGTATTGACGAAGCCTTGCTTCAGAGGGACGTCCGAAAAAACCGCTACCGCACTATTCCTACAATTTCATGAAATTTGTACTTAACAATTTCATTTCACTCAAAGTCCTGAATTTTCAAAACAATTTAACATAATATAGTACGGCAATATTTACGAGAATTCGCTCATACGATCATGCTGTATGACTCAAACTTTGTAAGGATCCTGGTCAGCGGACCAACTAGTTAAACATTCATTAGTGGAAAATAATAACACAGCACACAAGTCTTGGGCGCAAGCGCGATTAGTGCACCCTCGCATTCTTTATATCCCAAACAATTCATTCAGTTGTTCATAAATTAATAAGTGAAGAAGTGGATGGGCTTCTTTTTCTCATTCACTGCCGAGGATATAGAGGCTTTCTATTCATACGAGAGGTTGAATAACCTCCGAAATCAACATCTTTATTTGCTTCTCGTGTTTCACAGTTTTTTCAACGATGTCGGTTCAACCTATTTTCCGCTATCAAATGGATCAAATTCACTCAGAACCAGGAATCAGTTGAAATATGAAATCGAGGTGATTACTCAATAATTTCTTTCGAGAAGTTTCATCGCCATTTGATCTTTAGTAGGAAAACACTAAAACGACAATTGAAATCTCGGCGCGAATCTCTTGACTATCAGCTAGCGACAAAATAATTGGAAACCAGTTGTTCATCGAAGCATCAAAGGACGCGATTACCTACTTGTTTAGCATATTATTGGTACGTATTAAACAAGAAGCTGTGTATGCATGTGAAGTAGATAAAGAGATCTTGAAATGAACAACTCTAGTTCTGATTAATACGTGTTTAATTAGTGGCTCTTTTTGCCTAATTATACAGAAAGGTTTGGGGGGGGGGGGGGGGTTATCCCCTATCCAAGCCCAGAATACAGGGTGGGAGGAACGAGGTACACACTATATTGAGGCCACATGGGGAAAGCGCTTGACTGAAATAAAGCCCTATAAAAACTAAGAGTGCCACTTTTCTCCTCACCTCCACTACAACCAGATGACTTTCCATCACTCCTCTCCACAAAATCCGTCTTCAAAAGGAAACGTTTAGTTTCCCAGTATCTCAAATTCAAGAAATTTTTTGAAATCTGCCTGAAATTGTATATAGGAAGTTTTTCAAAACAGTTTCAGTACTCAAGAGCAATGTGCTAGGATAAAAATCTACTGTAGGATTCATATCCTAAATTAAGACGAAATTAATTAATGAACGTCGTTTCCTTTCTAGACATTACGCCCTAACTTCTCTGCCTATTCACACCCTACATAAGCATTTTTCAAACTATGAAATACTTATCGTTCCAAACATCAATAATTATTTTGTGGTATAACGCAGAAATGCACCAGTAGTGCAACTTGAATACAATTTATAAGGAGGTCAAGAATATGACGATTTCATTCATTCATTCGCTGGTGGTTTCTTCGTTCGGAAACAAATTGATAGATTCACGAATTTTAATGCTGTATTATTTTATCAGAATACTAGCCGCTACGGCTCGCTCCGCTCGCCTCCACGTCCAGCCGGGGGGTAAGCCCCCCGGAAACCCCATTAAATTGCTCGCTTCGCTCGCAAAGTGTGGCATATAGGGAATGTTGCTCGCTTCGCTCGCAAAGTGTGGTATGTAGGGAATGTTGCTCGCTTCACTCGCAAAGTGTGGCTGTATACATGGAATGTATTACAATTGAAACATGTAGGGGATGTTGCTCGCTTCGCTCGCAAACGGTAGATCTCTAAGGGTAGGTTTAACTTCTGTGGGGGATGCTGCTCGCTTCGCTCGCTTGAGGAAGTTATACTGCCCACCCAACTTGGCAGACGTTAATTAAAATAGAAATTAAAAATTTTGTCTAAAAAATAATTAAAAAATTTAGGGGTGGACTACCCCTAACATTTAGGGGGATGAAAAATAGATGTTGGCCGATTCTCATAGATACCGGATAAGCACAAAAAATTTCATCAAAATCGGTCAAGCCATTTTGGAGGAGTATGGCAACGAAAACTTTGACACGAGAATTTGATATAGTAGATGTGTGCAATATCGGGACACTGTAAAGGAAATTAAGTCCATGTATAAGACACGCAGGTAAGTCACCTGCCTCCATTAAAGCAATGGGACGATGGTCGTGGTAGTTTTGGTGTAAGTACCTACACCCTAATGGTCACAAAACGTAATCTCTCTTTCACAATCGATTCCGGCTTGGCTTGTTCGGGAGAAGTTGAAAACTATTAAAACCCGCCTCACCTCAACCCTTGACCTGATTTCGCACGGCCAATTCACCACTGGTCATGGCTTACCATTAGGTAAAACATGAAAGCCCTGCACCATCAATTAGCGACTCAAGAAAAAAAAATTGTGGTTTAAATTCCTTGAACTAGAACACAATCATTTCTCCAGGCCTATTCCACTGGGTACTTACCCAAAAACCTAAAATCTGTTGATGGTTTATTAAAAGTATGATTGAAAGGATAAAGTTATATGGTAGGTAGTAGGTATGTCTGGAACCTCAAATCATTGGAAAGTCCGATCCTTCAACATATTGCAGATATTTTGAAAAAATATCTTACTAATGAACGCTTGGTAAGAAAAATGAACCCACTTGCCATTGAGAGTTTCAGAGGCCAACACCTAAACACCGATTACGATGAACCAAGCTACTGGCACCGATTCATATGACCCACTACCCTTCAGCTGCTAGGGAAGATAGAGAAATTAACAGACGTTTCAGGAAATATAGTACATTAAAGTGACCCAAAAGCAAGTGGGTTTTCACGGACGGATCAAAAATTGATCATAATATCATATGTTCAAACTATGTTCCATCAGATCGTATCGAAATGAAATAAAAATTACCTCCATAACATATATCTTAAGCATAACTAACGGGGATAGCTATAGCAAATGGATTGCACTGCCCAACAACAAAAAATCAAAGTCGGGCCCTCACGAAACTGGTACTGGTCCTGGGAGATTTTGAGGGTGATGAATCCGAATCCGAAGCCCGTTTTTCACGTAGACGTCTAATTTTTGAGGGACGGCACCTGCATTTTTGAAAAAAATCACTAAAATTTCAGGATAGTTTATGTTCAATTAAAAGGTGATATTCCTGTTGGAAATTTAACGCTGAACACGCCAATACAACATATAATGGGTCTGAAATGCCTCCTTAACGTATCTTTTGCCTAAAAACTGCCAAAAAACTTGGTTATTAACCATATATGTATATGTAGAGTTATCGTCTGAAATGACATATATATATATATATATATATATATATATATATATGTCATTTCAGACGATAACTGTCCTTAGGATTGAGATAACATGGAAACACGGAACCAAAATTGATCAAAAAGCAAGCTCTGAAACGCAAAAAGCAAGTGGAAATTTTGATTTTGGAAGACAAACATTTTTTCAAACCCTATAATATAACCATATAGTAAGTATAATAAATACTAACCACGTCCACCTTGCCTCGGCAGATCCTTTCATGGGCTTCAAGCAGATTCGAAATTACCTGTTTCCCACATTTACTGCAGGGACTTGATACCTGTTGACATAAGGATTGAAGGAAATTACACAAAATAGGCCAACATTTAACATTTTAACGATCGACAAAAAAGTTAAACACCATCCAAATTATTATATTGAGATTAGACCGAGGTGTTTCAAGGATTTCGCTGGTATCTCCGTGCGTTGCTAACAATATCTTATAATATGATATGAGTCAGCACATGAGCAGTTATGTCTAAAGCAGTAATAAGGTAACTGGATTGACTGCATTAATTCGAGATCTTCCGAGGTGAAAGGGGCCACAACTGAATTTCAGTAGTTGAATCAAATAAAATCATCAATTTAATATAAAATTCTAATTTCACATCTACCACAACGCCTTTTCGAAAACATGCAATTGCCTCTTCCTACTCCATCTCCACCTTCTTATACCATTTGAAGTAATTAGTTCTGAGCTATGAAATTGAAAATCTTGAAACGACTGAAAATTTGTGACAACTAATATCCTTGGATGATATATAGGGAGAAACAGGTATTTTGTTATAAGTCTTTTCTCATCACCTTTTTCCCCAGTTGAAATCTCCCTCCCGACATTCAACAATGAGGGGTACCATCGGTCTGACAAATGTGTATTAAGTATTTTTTTTAAAGTTACCTAATTTCATCCTGAGCATTTTGACACCATCCGATCTTTCCTAGGATAAGTGATTTGCTTTTTATGGTTTTTCAAAGATTTGGCAAAAAGTGACTTACACAAGGCATCGTGGTCCCGGCCAGCGGGACGGGTGAAATGACGAAGCTTTTTTGTCAAAACTTTGAAAATTATAGAAAGAAAACTACTTAAACATCGTAGAATAGTGTCGTTTAAAAATGAGTACGGTATTCCAAGGATTGTACGTGCTTTCACTCGTAAACCAGATTGGGGTATCCCTAGTTCAAATCAAATAATAATTAGAAGCATGAATAATGCTAACTAATACCTAGTTTGTTGAAAATTGGATTCATTCAAAAATTTTCCACTGTCTCCGTATCCATTCGTTGTAGTAAGTGTAATCAATGAATTCATAGCTGATTTCAATTCATAATTCCATTCGGGGGGCCCTTCGTTTGTAGGTAAGTGAAATTGTAACGATGGGTCACTCTTGGATTGACGTGCCTAACCAGGCTATGGGGCCTCACTTCAAATATTCAGAGTCAGCGGAAAGTAGGCTACAGCTGTGCAGTCGATGAAACGATGACGGAGAAGAACGATCGTAAACAATTGGCTTATCGATTGAACCATTCAATTACTTAAGACAAATGGTCAATTTGTGTACGTAGGATAAGGACCATAAATACCGGATGAGGGCCGTACATCACAGCAATTTAAACAAGGTTTTAACGGCAATATTCACGTTTCAATATGTTCTTATTGGATAATATTTGACAAGAAAACGCATCCCAGTGGCTTTTTCATATTTCTGATACTTCTGCTAAGGTCAGTGAGAAAAATAATTTTAAAAAAATGTTACTCATATTGGCTTATTATTTTCAATAATGAAATGTTAAGTTTCAAGATGCGTAGAATCCAAAAAAAACGAATCAGAAAGAATCCTTTCGTCCGCCGTACGCCGCTGTCCGTAGCTTTTCTTCGAAACTACTGGACCAAACTTTATGAAATTTGGCTAAAAAATCATAATTGGCCGAGGGTGTGTCAGTAACATCTTCGATCAATCCCAAAGGGTAGAATTTAGAGGCAGAATTATTTAAAAATCGAGACCTCGAAAACTTTCAAGGTAACAGTAATTGAAGGGAGGGGGGGGGGGGGGGGTTCATTTATAGATATCTTCCAGGTCACACACACAGAACAGCTGATCCACCTTCTCCAAACATCCACTAGGGAGTACTGGCGTCATTTCACCACTCCAAAACCCGACCTGTATTAGGTATGTTGGGTGGTACGCACACAGGTATCTTCCAAAAGGAACCATATGAAACCACCTGGGTCGCTGTGCGTTCATTCGTTCGGTCTCCTAAGGGGTAAAACATTGACAAGAAAAAAGATGTCAACTCGGGAGTGAATCACAAATAACGACGATCGTATTAGCTGATGATTTTCCTATGGAAAATTCTGACTTCACGCAATCGAGTTTACTGTAACTTTTGTATCCTATAGATGGATTTGTGAAGCGTAGGTAGGCGGTCACCTCATTGATTTTCAGTAAGCAGGTCAGGTCTTGTTAAATACAGAAGGACTAGTAAAGTGTAGGTGTTCTATTTAGTTTAATTATTGTCTTCTTGGTAGGCGTATATGGCTATGCAGTTACATTTAGATATTGTATAATAGATTTCGTTTAATGATGACAAGACCGTGTTCTGCGTTTAGGATTCTACACATCTTCAAAAGAAACCCATCTACAATAATTTATATGTACAATACAATTACAAATTATGGAGGGACTCTGACCAGCTGTGGTACTTCAGAGGCTGATTCCTTTTCTAATCCGCTGACGGTGCAGAAATTGCTCCTTTGAGACACCTCGAAAATAATTAGGTACAAGGCACAGAGATGCACTGATCATCTCAGGGGCCTGAGAGCCTGATTTTTTTCCTAATCGACATTCAGTAATGAAATTTGAAATGGAGCGCTTCAAGAACACAGAGAATGCATTTATAAGTTAAGGCTAAATGGCCACACAGGCCACACACAGGTCACAGGCTAAATTCTGTCCTGGTCGACCTACGGTGATAAAATTTGGAATAGAGCGCCTTTGAAGAGGCTTAAACACAGAAACACTTTAATGAAACATAGGAAACAGAAATGAACATCACAAAATAAATTTCTATTTCGGCTAATTGCCTTTTTCAAATGTAGAACTACAAATTAATTGAAGTTTCCCGTTGTCAAGAAATTCTTGTTGTAGTCTATAGGGTCATTTGTTGTGGAACCCTATGTTTCAGTGGTTGGCAACATTTATATCTTCTAATGTTGAGTCCTGGTGGTTCGTAGGCACTCGGGACATTGCTATGGGCCTTCTCGGACTGCAGCAACTTCGTCTCATTTTCATTAGGCTTCAGTTTTCGGAGGACCTTTATTTTAAATATCACTCGTCAAACGAAGGGATATTGGGAGAGTGTCATCTAGTGCCACCACTGAGTACCTGTGGATTTAAGAGTTAATTAAATTTAGCCCTGTTTCCGCTTTTCTAACATAGAAGGCTGAGCAATTTTTACACACCAGCTCATAATACGCACATTAGTTTTTGGTAGTCTGCAGAGCCCTTGCACCAATGCTGCTAAGTATAAAGTCGAAATATAAATTTATTTTGTGATGTTCATTTCTGTGTCCTTTGTTTCATAAAAGTGTTTCTGTATATATATATATATATATATATATATATATATATATATATATATATATATATCTATATATATCGCCTCGCCGGGGGGCCTCGCCCCCCTGGACCCCCCTAATCTATACTCTGCGCTTCGCGCCTTTGGTGATTTTGACCGAAACTAGTCTACGAAGGAGAGGGAAATTGGTAGCTTGAAATGTGATTTATCACATATTGTGGCGAAACGATTTTTGTGCGATGAAAACTGCGTCAAAATTTGCAGCGTCAAAAAATTAATGACTATGTTGGTAGTAATCGACGAGTACCTACTTACTACTTGAAACTGCATATTTAAATCATTTTTATGAAAATCGCCCTAATAGAATGTACGATAAAATAACTCACGTAACGGGAAAATAATATAAAATCACTATCTTTAACATTAGCAACAGTAAAATATCAAAGTAAACAAAGAGTGGGACGCTTCGCACCAGATATTTCTAATATCGAATGAATATCCACAGTCTCTTCAACTCGAGCGTCATAAAATTTTGGATAAATCACATTCTGTTCTCCCGAATCTTCACTAATTATAAGATTTAATAAATACAACTTTTTTTTAATCAATACTGGATGTTATTTGTTTATCAATTGGGTTCGTCTTTTACCAGTCAATTTCAAGTTTTAAAGTCCTAATTACCCGAAACTTGCAAAGGATGAATGAGCTGGTAGAAGGCACCTGTCACATGGATGGTGACTACCTCAGAAAGTTCCGTTAAAACCCCCCAACGCTTAGGCGAGACATTTTCTTCTATTCTTGCAGTTCTTTGAGTACGTGGAGCGAGCAATATGGCGCTACATCCGTTCATTATCGGGCAAAGTTCAGAGGTCAGATCGAAAAACGAGTGATGAATTATTATGGCGACAGGAATGGTCACTTACACATCCAAGGGCACACGATCGATAGATCGAACGACTGGAGGAGCTCAAAGCATTCCGTCCTGTCCAAATAATGACATGGCCCCAACTATGAGCTTTGTTGAAGTCATTTATTTATCGATTTCTGCTGCCGACTTAACCATTTTAAAAATAGACAGTGAACGGGGCCCGAGACAGTTTGGTAGGATATTTACAGAACCATCAACGTCAGTATGATGTTTAACATTGACGTTGTTTACCAGCCAAAGCCCTCACTGCAACAATATGTGTTCCGGGAAATATGGGAATATTTTCTCCACTTAGCTTTGAAAGCTTTTGGGGCTGTCAAATCGTATGTTCTATATTTGACAGTAACCTTGATTTTCTGCGATCTGAAGCAGTAGGTAACAGTACATAGACCCTTGGCTTTGGTCAATTTTGACAAAGTAGACCGAACAACAAAATTCAGCTATTGTGATTACAATAATTGTGGTCTTCCAGGACTCCGGGGTTCACAGCATATTTGGAGGATACCGTTAAATTTTGATAAATGAGTATTTGAAAGCTCTATCTTGCTTTATGAAGTGAGAATCCATACCTATGTTCCAAATCGTTGCTAAGTTCAATAATAAAATCATCCACTTGAACACGTAGGTACACATTAGGGAAATACATTAGGAACGGCACTAAAAATTCACAAAATCTGTTTTGAGAAAAATTATTTTTTCAGTGGGTTTTCGAGTGTGCTAAATCCGAAACAACAATAAATTCGTTTTATCAACTGCTAAAAATAATGTGAAAACCTTTCATATACACGTGTGTGAGTATGCGTCCAAAAATCCTTTTGCAACAAGTTTAATTTCTACAGTTTTTATCATATATGATAAAATTGTCAGGGAATATACGGATTAGATCGTGGACGGGTTTCTATCACTTTCATTGGTCACACACCAATCGTTCACTCTGTGGGAGCGCATACGTAAAATCCAACAAGCATAATTTTCTCACTCCCCAGCCATCCGGATCGTTGGAAAAACACTAGAAAAGTTAATGTTGAAGAGGAACAACTGCAAAAACCACGCATTCTGGCGGAATGCAGTTTTATTGAGTCTATCAGGTTAGGGCTCCAGGGTGTTTTCCTGTGAATTGTTACCTTCCCAAGGGTTACGTTTTAGCATTTTTCGGTCGAGGTAAAATTAGAACTCGTTCTAATTCCTCAAGTGTGTGTGTTATAGAACAGTGGTTCTCAACCATTTGTTCCCCCCGCCGTGCAATGCACGGTTGAGATCTGCTTAGTAATAAATACAATAAGAAAACACACATGAAAATGTCCCAATGTGTTGCAGACTCGTATGCAGGCATTTTTTTTCTATGTCATTGTCTAGACCGTCCCACCAAACGTAAGAACGCGCCAACATTTTGGTTCGAACTATACCAATGTGATGTTCATGGAGCAATTTGGGGTCAATTTGTGGGCTTTCGCATGCGCTGAACACGATGAACTTATTTATTTTACGCTCCGTCCACTAGTTATCCGGTAAACTGGATGAGGGAACTGCTTGAAGATAAGTAAAAACCGAAAATTTCACCGAAAATGCTGTCGTCTGGTTAAGAATTGTACTAGAAATATGCTATTATGGTCGGAGAATATGCTTTGGCATGTTCTGAACATGATCCCGTTTTTTACTATATGTTCCGCCGATGATGGCTTCGTTTATCGTCCATAAACCTCCAATTAAGTGTAGGGTAATAGACAAATTCACCCTAATTTCACCGGAAATTATGTCGCGTTGATAATTTAAGGTCCCAAAATACCTTGTGCCGATAAAATTGGGTATTTTCCAGGATACTCGGTACAAAGCCGTTGGTAATTTGGCAAGGGCTTGAACCGGTATTGTACTTATTCGCCAAATATAGCGGCAAAATGGAGAAAATAGCTAAAATTTTCCCATTTTTCTGTAAAATTCCTTAGTTTCCATCAGTTTTCCGGGGTCAAATTCGTAGTTCTGAATTGTCTGAACTGTGATTGGAGGATAGTCAGCCTGACTATCAAGCCTTATTGATATCTGTACAACACCACAAGGAAAAATTTCCTAAAACTTGCCGTAAACGGGATATAGTTGAAACTTTGAAGACTGTATGAAATACTTTTTTTTATGTTTCAATATTTTATCGAGGTTAATTATTATTTTTGTATATTTTTATTATATGTTATTCTCGTTAAAATGTTATGATTTATGTTACACGATCATGGATTCTTTCAGCTTATCGACCAAATTACAGATTGTCCCTCGAGCAATTTAAACTGAAATTATATATATATTACATCATTTTTTATTTAACGATCCAATCATAGTTCTGACAATTCAGAACTACGAATTTGACCCTGGAAAACTGATGGAAACTAAGGAATTTTACAGAAAAATGGGAAAATTTTAGCTATTTTCTCCATTTTGCCGCTATATTTAGCGAATAAGTACAATGCCGGTTCAAGTCCTTGCCAAATTACCAACGGCTTTGTACCTACCGAGTATCCTGGAAAATACCCAATTTTATCGGCACAAGGTATTTTAGGACCTTAAATTATCAACGCGACATAATTTCCGGTGAAATTAGGGTGAATTTGTTTATTACCCTACACTTAATTGGAGGTTTATGGACGATAAACGAAGCCATCATCGGGGGAAAAGTATAGTAAAAAACGGGATCATGTTCATAACATGCCAAAGCATATTCTCCGACCATAATAGCATGTTTCTAGAACAATTCTTAACCAGGCGACAGCATTTTCGGTGAAATTTTCGATTTTTATTTATCTTCAAGCAGTGCCCTCTGCCAGTTTACCGGATAACTAGTGGACGGAGCGTAAAATAAATAAGTTCATCGTGTTCAGCGCATGTGAAAACCCATAAATTGACCCCAAAAATTGAAATCCGTCCTTCAAATTATCACCCCGGCACCAATTTAGAGGTTGGTTTACGATAGCGGTCGATAACTGATAAAAATCGATCCAGGTAAAGTGGTTAGGATTAATATTTTTTACTAAAAATTTAGGAGGGTCATCCTGACATACCGAGGAAGCAAAAACGCAATGGGGACAAGAAATCCCAGAACTTTTTTTTTTTTTTTTTTTTTTTTTGAACCACCCTAGTAGTACCTCTACACCTACCAGAGGTTTGTATCGTGTGTATGCAGTTACATAGGTCTTATTGCTTATAATGAGTTCTGTCACTGTTGACATTATTCCTTTGAGATCTGCTATGAATCCGTCAAGTGACGTAGTATTCAAAGTTGATAGTAGAAGAAGAAAATTCCAAACGTTAATTCAAAGGTAATTAGGCTGTTGCAAAAATCTCCATCTATGGGCAGGTACTAACTGTTTTAGACTTACTTTTTAATTTTCAACCGTCACATCCTATTTCCCTATCAACAATCCGCCAATATAACCCAAACACCGAAAGTCTAATTCACTTCCTGTTCATCTGTACAAACCACCAAAACCACTTGCTTCAGATTGTCATTCCTTCCATCAGATTTCAATATTCCAAATCAATTTCCTCAACGTATCATTAGTTGCTGCTGCGCATGCGCTCACGTGAAATCGTACAACAAGAGTTGTCTCAAGAGAACTCATGCTACATTGATGACATTTTCTGGGAATGTGCGTGTTTAGTGAAGGTGATCAATCTCTCCGGTCAGAAATTAACTAACGAGCAAACGTAAAATCTATAAAGCGTCATACTCGCATGTCCTTTTTGTCCGATCACACTCAAATTCGTAGGGTAACCTGGAAAGAACGATTTTATTACCTAACATGAGTTTCATCTCGATCGTATTATTGGTTGCAGCGCACGCGCGAACCGCAGATCTTTGTATCAAGTATGACATGTATACATTGCATCCGATTCGATGAAGTTTTCAGGGATTGGACAGTTTAGATCATGGTCCCTAATGATCTATACATCCGTGTTACAGATATGAGGAAGTGATGTGCCACATCCAAGTTAGCAGACTTTTAGCGAATTTTCAAAGAAAAAATGAGCTATTTAGATGGCTAAAATGTGGGGGGGGGGGGGGGGGGACCCCCTACAAATCCGTTTCATACATCAAAGAACATAATCCTAGATTTTAGCACTTTTTCGTATTTATATATATATATATATATAATATATATATATATATATATATATATATATATATATATATATATATATATATATATATGCACTTATTGATTGTTCGGTTCTACTGAAACTATATGATAGATTAATAAATTTAGAATAGAAATTTCACAGATAAAAGATGGAAAGTAAATCCGAATAGATATTCTTGATCACTGCATATAAACCCTATATATATATATAGGTATATATAGGGTGTACACATAACAGGTCCGCCAAACTGCAGAAGTTGATTTTAAAGCTCATTTTTGATCGAAAGTTCCTCACAGAGATTTTTTTTAACGCTTTGTTTTCGAGTAATTTGATTTTTTAGAATTTTTTCGAGTTTTGGACCTTCTGTCACTAAAACGATCATAACTTCCTTAATTTGAAGTGAACATTCAAATTTGAGGCTACCGTTGGAAAGAGCATTACATTTCCTATCGGATAAATGCCTGAATTTTTTATTGAATTAAGGTTTGAGAAATGAAAATGCCCTCTGAAAAGAAAATTTTACCTAATTTAGGAAACCTTGAGTTTTTTCATTCATGATTTGAACTATGAGAACCAGTAGTTCTTCAGGATGCAAGAAGGGTAAAAACTGCGCTGACTTCTCTCCGTTCAAACGGTGTAGTCAATTTTACTTTTACTTTGCTGATTAAGGGAGAATATTATGTTTTAATGTTAAAAACTTCTTTTTTTCTATGAAATTGAGGGATTTCCTGAAAAATGACCTTCTATTGAAAATACGAGTTTGGGGTCGGTTTCTCAGTATTTTTTTACGCTGAATCGAATGGTATGGTAACACTTGCCATACCTGCCTAACGCCGTTATTACCGAATTTGACACTTTAGGTAACTAGTTTCACCCCTAAAAACATAAAATTTATCATGCCAAATGAACTCAAATTTATTAGTTAACGTTATAACGATAACGCTAATGTTATGTTGTGAGTCAACTTGGTTACAACGAGGAAGGGGAGATATGCAAGTGTTACCATTAAATTCAGCGTAAAAAAAATAAAAAAAACATAGAAACCGACCCCAAACTCGAATTCTGATCGAAGGACATTTCTCAAGAAAACCCGCGATTTCATTGAAAAAACAATGGTTTTCAACATTAAAACACAGTTTTCTCCCCTAATTAGTAAATTGAGTAAAATTAAAATTGCCTGCACCGTTGGAAGTGTAAGATTTCGTTGCAGTTTCTGTTGTAAGCGGACTATTATTTTTATTTTTTTATTATTATTTTTTTTATCTTTCTATTATTATTATTTTTTTTTTAAATTAGCTTAATTTGAAAAATGGTCCCAATAACAAAGAAATACTGTTGTTGGTGTATTCTAAGAAATAGGGATTTTGTGATGTGTTAATTACAAAAACGGCAATTTTTTTTTCCATAGTCCACTTTTTTTTCACAACCGGTGAAACTATTAAAACTTATTCAACTCCGATCCACGTGTAGAATTTACAAAGATGATAAATTTGCATTTCTTGATAATTTTTTATTTTCATATTTCCAATACACAATTACTTGTGATATTAGTTTACAAACGGGTACCTAAACGCTTAATGTTGTCATGTGAGCTTTAGGTCCGTTTGTGATCCGTCCAGGCCCGTCTCTATCATAGTTTGTTTAGCTCTGTTATATACATATAGGTTCAGATTTTTTTTTTTTTTTTTTTTTTTTTTTTTTTTTATTCATTTGTATTTCATTTCGCGTTATAATCAGCAACCTCACCTCCTAACCTAACGTTAGAAAGTTTCAATCTTGAAAATAAAACCGAGCAATATAAATGAAACTATAAATCAATCGTGAAAAATTTAAGAATAAGTTGCTGATAGGTTAATAGCATGACGAGAGGGCCAGTGCGAAGGTAAGTACGACACTAACATTTTTCCGCATCATCCTTCATCAGGAAGATATTGGTAACGAGGGAGCAAATCCTCCAAGCTTCAGTAAGAGACAACGAAAAAAAGAAATTCCTCAGCCAATTGAAATTCCTCTTTGAATGAAACGAAAAACTTCTTTCGAATACAATTACTAGAAATTATTTTGGTCTAGTGTATGGCAACCTACATTTTCCGTCTCAAGCCAAATTTCCTATTCATGATCATGCTTTGTGAATGTCTTTCTCCATTTCATCTTCCTCTTTTCCTATTTTAGTTGCCTTAGTCGAGGGCGAACGAACAATCAATTAGCATTCATCAATGTTTACTCATTTTCAAACATCTGTTAACACGAACCTGAAAATACTTCACTTGGGCATACTTATGCAGGAATCATGATTTTCAATGAAATTGAAACCACTGTACGCTGAAATTTAAAAAACGTACGTACCTTACAAACGTTTAATTTGACCGGAAGATTTTTTGGTGTTGGCACAATAGAAGGAGAATCCGTGATTTCTAATTGAATTTTAGATTTGTCTTTGGCTTTCCCGCTTTTGAATTTGAGAGGCACGGGCTTGGTTACGGCCTTTCTCGGGATACTCTCATCCATCGTTTTACTTCGCGTCGACGCCGTCCTGGGGTGGGAATGGAACCTTTCAGGCTCGTCGTTTTTCGTACACGTCTTGCACGGGCTTGGAACTTGGCCTGTGACCTGGAACAGAGCATACATTTGCGGGTAAAAACATGTTGGTAATGCATACATTACAGGACGTCCCGATGTCCGGTTCGTTTATGAACTTGGTGAGATTCATGGCAAATATATGATCATTTTATTATAGTACGACCTCCGTTAAGACTCAAGTGATTGTGCTACGAGCAAGCCCCCCCCCCCCCCCCCCCCCCCATGCTTTTACACACTGTGAAGTTTGATTTCTGTATAGAAAAAGATTCAGGAAAACAGTTTGAAATTAACACGATTCGTTTCTCCCTCCAACTTGACTAAAATTTAAGATCTAACAAAATAAGAATCATGAAAATAGGATAAAAATTGTAGCCTGGGTAGCGTAGACAAAATTTGACGCAGAAAATAAGTACATACTACTTTTTTTTTCTCTTCCATTGTCTAATTTCGGGAATGAAATGAGAAATTTCCGAGTTTGTTGCTCAACTTGACTAAAATTAGGATCGATCAAAGAAACAATCTCGAAGATCGGTTGAAAATTGTGGCCTGGACAGGGTCAACAAAATTTGTCACACACCTCAGGATTTTCGGTTCCTCACTGTCGAAGGTAGGGAAGCTTTGTGTTCGTGATTGCAACCAAAAAAATTTTTGTCGTCCAAAATCAAAATTTCCACTTGCTTTTTGCGTTTCAGAGCTTCCTGATCAATTTTGTTTCCGTGTCTTTCTGTCTGTCTGTCTGATGTCTGTCTGTGATGGTAAATCCTTGTCACGCCCAAACTATACCAATTTTCAATCCGATTTCGATGAAATTTTCAGAGATTATACGGTTTATTTCCTAGGCGGTCCCCTATAATTTTCAATACCGTCGAATTAAAAGTAGCCTGTGCGCATGCGTAACCGTGAATTTCTCATAACTTCGATTTCTCATCATCTGTTGGTCCGATTTCGTCCAAACTCGGTAGGTAATTGGGTAAATGTTCTAGGAAAATGCCCTATAAATTATATCGCGATTCATAACCACTGCGCATGCGAGAAACTATTATCGATGGAGACAGGCAAAACTCCGACTCTAATGAAACGGTTTTGATGAAATTTTCAGGGATTGTGAGCGATAGCTTGTAGACGGTCCCCTATAACTTTCATCGCCGTTTCATAAATAGTAGTCTGTGCGCATGTGCAAATGTTCATTCATTTTTACGTCAATTTCTAGTCATATATTGGTCCGATTTCGTTCAAACTCGGGGAGTAAATGGGTATATGTCCCAGAATAATTCCCTATGAATTATATCGCGATTGGTGGAGAAATAACTATAGCGTGTGCGCAAAACTAAAATTGATCGACACAGGCAACACTCCGAGACTAATGGACCGATTTTCATTACATTTTCAAGGCTTGTTGTGTTTAGCTCCTAGGCGTTCCCCTATAAATTTCATTGTCATTGGATTAATAGTAGTCTGTGCGCATGCGCAAACATTATTTTCTTATAACGTCGACTTATCAATCATTTCGACTCGTACTTTGTTCATCAACTAATTCTATACGTCCTTGTCACAATATGTGAGGAAGCTTTACTGCCCAACCATCTTGACAGACGTTTTATTTTAGTAAAAATATTGTAATAAGTTTTGTAAATAAATAGATTAGCCCTTGAAACGTTCACACAACTCAACAGTTCATATCGTATCATGAAATGATAATAGTTTAATTCGACACGTTTAGCTTGATATTGACACGACTGGCACGAATATCCGAGTAAATCGGATGCACCAATGAGGGAATGGAGGTCGAACGCCTCAAGTTCGAGGAAATGACACGCCAAGAGCGCGATAGGTGACTGATGGGAGAATGATAGCTCGGAAGGAAGGTATCGAGTATTGGGTAACTCAATGTACAATACTGAGGAGTTCGTCGACCTGAGGTTGACAATGACCTCGACAATACATGTTGACAAAAGCCGATTGAACTTGAAGTTGTGTATTGCGGCGGTCGAGGCTGATCGATTACTGGCGTGTTATGATCACGCTTTTACTGACCGCACGCACAGCAACACTACGTAGGGGAGGTGAGTAGGGCTTATCGTGTTTCAATAGCAAGCGAAATTTATTGACCGGAAGACCCAATATTTGTAAAAGTTATAAACATTTACCTACCATTATTGGTAAGGTTTAACATGCCGCAGAAAGTGATCCAAGGTTGGTCCATTCCCACCAATTTAATCCCTGCCCCCTTGACACCAACAGTTTTTCCATTCTTTCGAAATTTGAGTACTTGTAGTTGACACTCCTGCACGTAAAGCAGAAGTCATTGAAATTTCTCAATAGTGCAGCTGGCCTTAAGCGCAGTTTCGTAATTAGCAAAAAAAATGTTCGCCAAGTTTCACTTTTAGTGAATGTTCCAGAAAAATTGAACAATTGGAATGGCGCCAAAAACTTTTAAAATGAGATTGTCGTTATAGAAAGAAAAAAAGTCGCCATTGAAATCTTTTTCGGAACATTCTAAAAAGATTGCAGGATTTTAGCATTTTTCATGCGTATACAAGGTGTTTCAGATAACAATAACCACCGTCCAAACTTTTTCAGGAAACAGGTTAGAAAAACGCTGCAAATTATTACACAAAGGTTTGTTATTTCTGTATTGTATAGGCATTCTAGGCAGGACACCTGTCTATAATTATTAAACATTAGGTATTTAAATATATCTGCATAGGTGTAGACGCCTACCGAAGAGAAATTAATTAAATTAAATAACACACCTACACTTCCCTTGTACTTAATGCGAGCTGACCCACCAACTTAAAATTAATTGTATAAAATAAATCACCTACCTACGCTTCAGAATTCATTCTAAGGGTGACAAAAGTTATAATGAACCCGGTTCCGTGAAGTGAAATCCCATTGGAATTATATCAGTTGATGAGCGTCGTAGTCACAAGGCGATTTTTGCCATGTTCCACTAGTTAAGATTTGCTTCCGTGATATTGGTTTTTTCCCCTGGCAAACTTCTAGTCTTTAGAGATAGCAAACAAATGTACTTACAGCGACCCGGGTGGTTTCACCCGATTCCTTGGGATGTTGTCGATAAATGAGACCCAAAATAACACAACTGTTGCCTTGAAAGGTTTAAAGATCTTGATTTTTCAATATTTCAGCCCTCAATCACTACCCTTTAGGGTTGATAAAAATTGCTGCCGAATTTACTGGCACATTTCCGGCTGATGTACGATTATTTAGCCAAATTTCTTAGTTTGGTCCAGTAACAACAGTATTACAAAAGCTCATTATTGAAAATAGAAAATCAACAGAAGCCGAACGGTGACTTCCTTTTTCATTTAGCACGCAAATATGTGATTTTAACACATGTTCACAATCAGCAATTTTTTTCCGCCAGATGAGAACCCCTATTTTATTGCAAATTCAAAATCTAGGTGATATTTTCTGGTTGAAGTTTCGAAAATGATCGTATCTTATTGTGTTACATTATTTTGAAATGTGAGCACTTTGACTGAAAGACATTGTTAACTACCATTTCATAGCAAGAACAAAAAATAGTTCAAAATAATAAACAACAATTCAAAAAATATTTTGGATTTTTAGCTTTTATTTACTTTTTATCGATTTTTCAGCAAATAGTAATGAAATTTGACTACATTTTTTCAGCAAAATTTGTGCATACATTTTTTACTGTTCAACTTCATTGTTGATAATTTTCTTTTAATTGAAATTCTGCTTAAAAAACATAAATTTAACAATTTCAGTCACTTTTATTACTTTTTTTAGCACTTTTTTTACATTTCAGCAATTTAATATGCTCAAAAAGTGCTGTCCAACAAGCTCGTCCTATCGTTTGGAATGCTTGATGTTTTTGGCGTAATAACAGACTTTTTATCTCAATCCTATGGACATTTATCGTCAGGAATGACACACACACACACACACACACACACACACACACACACACACACACACACACACACACACACACACACGCACACGCACACGCACACGCACACGCACACGCGCACGCGCACGCACACGCACACGCACACGCGCACGCCCACGCGCACGCACACGCACACGCACACGCACACGCACACGCGCACACGCACACGCACACGCACACGCAGACGCACACACACACACACACACACAATATATATATATACAGGGTGTCTCAACTTAAGTAGGCAAGACTTCAGGGATCAATTCTACAAGTAATTTGCAACAAAAAGTGTCACATAACTGTTATTTTTTAGAGGCTTCGTTTTCGAGTTATTGACGATCTAAGATTTTTTTTTGTGTTTTCGCCTTATCTCCTAAAAATGGCTGTGACCCCATCATTCTTTGAGTATTCTCAAACCTGAGGATACCGTTAGAAAGAACGTTGAATTTCCTATCTTTTTGATGCCAAATCATAATTATTCAAGAGAGATAAGATACCGAAAAAAGAGGTCAAAGTACAAACTTTGTAAAATTCTAAAAATTTGGGTTTTTTCAATCTGATTCCTCCCTCCATAAAAAAAATGAACAGTCGTTTGCAAGTACAGTAAAAACTTCAAAATCTTATCAGCTTTCTAACGGTATAGCCAAAAAATTGATAAAAGTAACGACAAGGAGAAAAAACGGCTTTTGAATGCGAAAAAACGTGGTATTTTTAACGAAAATCGATGGATTTCAGGAAAAAACGATCTCCCACAACTTTATGATTTAAATGTCGAATTCTACGTAATTTTTCACGCTGAATCGAATGGTGACACTTGCAGACCTCTACGACTAACGAATAAGGGCGAAAGTGCCCTTCTCTGAGTTTCGAGGGTCAAAGTGCACTTTCGCCCTTATTCGTTAGTCGTAGAGGTCTGCAAGTGTCACCATTCGATTCAGCGTGAAAAATTACGTAGAATTCGACATTTAAATCATAAAGTTGTGGGAGATCGTTTTTTCCTGAAATCCATCGATTTTCGTTAAAAATACCACGTTTTTTCGCATTCAAAAGCTGTTTTTTTCTCCTTGTTGTTACTTTTATCAATTTTTTGGCTTTACCGTTAGAAAGCTGATAAGATTTTGAAGTTTTTACTGTACTTGCAAACGACTGTTCATTTTTTTTATGGAGGGAGGAATCAGATTGAAAAAACCCAAATTTTTAGAATTTTACAAAGTTTGTACTTTAACCTCTTTTTTCCAAAAAAACAAAAAAAATCTTAGATCGTCAATAACTCGAAAACGAAGCCTCTAAAAAATAACATTTAAGTGACACTTTTTGTTGCAAATTACTTGTAGAATTGATCCCTGAAGTCTTGCCTACTTAAGTTAAGACACCCTGTATATATATATATATATATATATATATATATATATATATATATATATATATATATATATATATATATATATATATATATATATATATATATATATATATATATATATATATATATATATATATAGGGTGATTCGCTAGCAGATGCAAAAAAGAATTTGGGTGAAACTGCATCAAAAATGGAGTAAAATGCCGCCAACTGCATATTTTTATCTCAATCTGTTCTTGAGGTATGATTTTTTAAAGGTTTTTTCAGGAAAACCGTGTTTTTTTCCTTTTAAACTCAAATTTCTCCACTTTCCTTCATTCAATTTTAACTTTTGACCACATTTTCGGAATCAGCATTAAATTGACTATAAGAATAGTGTACTTGGGTTCTTAAAAAGTACCATCCAAAGGCCCTCACATCAGCTCAAACATTGACGATTTTGAAAAAAGAATATTTCTGAAAATCTTTAAAACTTTACTACTCTTCCAAAACGAATCCTGGAAACTGGCAAATCTCATGAAAACTGCTTCGTCTAATACTCTTTCCAATGGTATAATAAAGTTTACTTTTAGTTTGTTATTTAGCGGAGAAAATTATGTTTCGATGTTAAAAAATGTGGGTTTTTCTATGAAATTGTTGGTTTTCTCGAAAGATGACCCTCCATGAACCTACGAGTATGGGGTCGGTTCCTATGTATTTTTTCACGCTGTATCGAATGGTAACATTTGTAGATCTCTTCAACTCCGTTATAACCGAGTTTTACACTTAAAATCGCAAATGTTTAGATTGTTTGTTACGATTAAATGTATGTGTGTTACGGGGTAAAAGTAGTTAATTAAAGTGCAAAACTCGATTATAACGTAGTTAAGAGATCTGCAAGAGTTTCCATTTGATCCAGCGAGAAAAAATACATAGAAACCGACCCCATACTCGTTGGTTCATGGAGGGTCATCTTTCGAGAAAACCAACTATTTCATTGAAAAACCCACATTTTTTTACATTAAAACATAATTTTCTCCACTAAATAACAAAATAAAAGTAAAATTGATAATACCGTTGGGAAGCATATTAGATGAAGCAGTCATGAGATTTGCCAGTTTCCAGGATTCTTTTTAAAAGAGTAGTAAAGTTTTAAAGATTTTCAGAAATATTATTTTTTCAAAATCGTCAATGTTTGAGCTGATGTGAGGGTCTTTGGATGGTACTTTTTAAGAACCCAAGTACACTATTCTTATAGAAAATTTAATGCTGATACCGAAAATGAGGTTGAAAGTTAAAATTAAATGAGGCAAAGTGGAGATATCCGAGTTTAAAATGAAAAAACACGGTATTCCTGGAAAAACCTTTAAAAAATCATATCTCGAGTACAGATTGAGATAAAAATATGCGGTTGACGGCATTTTACTCCATTTTTGATGTAGTTTCACCCAAATTTTTTTTTTTTTTTTTTTTTTGCATCTGCGAGGGAATCACCCTGTATATATATATATATATATATATATATATATATATATATATATATATATATATGTTTATATATATGTTTATTCATTTATTTATTTATATACACATGAAAAAGGATTAAAGAACGTATCAGTACATGTGGAACTACTGTCACGAAGGATGAGTTCATCTGTGCCCTCACCAAGAAGACGAAGAACTGCAACAATCTTTACATTACGAGCTGAATTGCTTCAAGGGCAATGCAATTTTTGAGTGACTATTCAGGGGCCAACCCACATAATTCCTGAAAAATTCATCGAAATCGGTCCAGTTGGTTCGGAGTTTCACGTGTGTCAAAAGAACTTTAGTTTTGCACATGCGTAATAGTTATTACTCAACCAATCTCCGTAAAACTCTAAGGCATCTCCCCAAAATCTATCCTCAACTACCCTTCGAAGATAAACGAAATTGGACAGATAGATCGTGAGAAATCGACGTGATAAGAAATTCACATTCGAGCATGCGAACAGGCCATTATTGATTCGACGTCAATGAAGTTTATAGAGGGACCATTTAGGAGCTGTCCCGTACAATCCCTGAATGTTTCTTCGAAATAGGACTAAAGCTTTGTATAGTTATGGACGCGACAAGGAATTTGCACTGAGAGACAGAAAGACACGGAACCGAAATCGATCAGCAAGCTCTGAAACGCAAAAGGCAAGTGGAAATTTTGATTTTCGAGATACCATTTTCTCTCTACTTCTTGCACGAAAACAATGCTTCTCTATCTTCGGTAATGAGGAAGGAAAATAATTAGTAAATACCGTCAAAGATTTTTTGTCGTGATGCTAGGCTTGCATATTCTGGCAACGGTGCACCTAATATTCTGGTTTCAGCGTCATCAATTCACCACTTTCGAAACACAAAGGGTTATCCATGATTAGTCCTTGACTTATATGCCATTCCGCATCACCCTCCTCCGGCTGAAAAGTTTCAAACTGATTTGAGTGATTGAACATTGTCAACCCTCAGTGGAAAGCAAACTGATATGAGAATCGTCGGTTTTAATTAGTTGCACGTTAATTCCAGTGTCTACCGCTGTACTCTCTGCTACTTTGTGCATAATATAAATATCAACCACATTCTTATTCCGTTGATCCGTTTGGCCAGTTAGGTAGCTGCCCATACACAAACAGCGTGGAGACCCAAACGGAGCGCCTTCATTACATATGTATTTCCAACTGAATAAATAAATAATAAATAATTCTGTATGGGTTTTTTTAAACTGGGATTTCACTATCTAATAATGATTGATGAAAAATTCCCTCTTGCGCTAATAAACTTGAAGTTTTGAATGTTTCAAAGAACTAATAAACTTTTGAAAATACTAAGATTTTGACGAAATGTAGCCGTTTGTTAGTACCCATCCGAACCTTAACCGTTTCATACAATTCATAAATTCAATAGCTTCCATGGTGGTAGCCATCTCTAATTGAGTGTTTTGGGGTTGAGGGGCGGAGGAAGATTGGGCACAAGTCCTAGGGCTCATAATAGCGTCGGTCGAGGCAGTGGAAAATTGGGCGCAAATCTTCATTCTACCCTTCCCCAGTGTAGAAAACTCGGCAGGAGCCGAAAATTACCTACCTGGGGGAAGGAATGGAAGAATAGAAAACTGGGCACGCACAAAGAAGTACGTCTTTTTCTCTTTTCTCTGTCTCGTGTGGGAATTTTTCGTGTGAGGAGTGGTCGCGCTTTTCGTGAGACGGGGTCACACAAACAATTTTAGTACACACAGCCGAACTAAAAAATTTAGACAGTTAATTATGGGAATATTTCACCTACGAGTATAAATCGATTTTTCTCACTTATTATGAATTTTAGAGACCTAGTAGTGTTAGCAATCGGGGATGGGTAATATCGAATTGGGTCCACGGTCTATTAGGGTCGTAAAAACGACGGTTGAATTGGGCCCATGGTCAGTTCGGAGGCAGAGTCGAACTGGGTACATACCTCTTCAATCTAGGCCTACAAAATGGAATGCTCGCATCCACCTTAGTTTTAAATACATTCAAACATCACACTGATCATTCTGACCTATATGTCCAACTAATCTGAATTTTTACAAAGGGATTGGTACTTGATGTTATGTATTATTGAGATGTGAGCTTGCGAGCATCCAGACCACCAATTTTTTTCTATGTTTTAGTGAAGTTGTACTGTATTTATTTGCTTAAATTATGTTTTAGTTTTTAATTCTATCGTACATCAAAATAAAAACGAATGTCTGATCACTTAACAAAACTAATGTTGCCCGATCACATAACTGATTTTGACCTCATCGTGAATCTCCCTCCCCCCTCAGGGGATCAGAGCCCAGTTTTCCATCGCCCGGGTTGAGGAGGAAGATATTATATAGGGTCTTCCAGTGTATAAGGATTTAATAATGTACAACCATTTTCGCCTGGGGTGGCCTCATCAGGTACTATACTAAAAATAACAGAAAAACACATAAAACACAATAGGATCTCGTTGATAGGTGGGGTAAGTATAAGTCGTACTTCACTTATAGTTATTATGAGAGACTATTAGGAATTTCAGAGGAAAGAATATACTATTTTCCATTTCATTGAATGGTCGTCTCGTCATTTCTTCCCAACACAAGCACCCTGCACGTGCTTTTTCCAGGCACACATCAAATACTGCAAGCAATAAATGTATGGTTTAAAGTACCAGGTAATAAAGTCGTTCCCCAACCCTAGCTCTTTTCTGGCAGGCGTGTGAGAAGAGGCAGGATCGACAAGGATAGTATGATATCACTCTTGAAAACATAACTGTGCATAACGAGCAGGTATAAGGTTCCTCGTAAGTTGTTATTACTGCATCTAAAAGACTCAATAATAAACTCTTGACGCTGCGATAAGACGCGAGGTAGGCTCATTTTCTTGTTTCTGAGAGGAACCATTTCAAATTATTTAATGCATGTAGGACAATTAACGATAAACGAATGAGTTAAATTATTTTTTAATTTAATTATGTCCTGAAATGTGTATACATGTCATATCTTAAGCCTTTGTGGAGATGAAAAACAGAAAACTGATTTTATTAAAAAATTGGCCCGTTCCTAAGACATAAATGATGAAATAGAAACTGATTTCAAAACATCTATACCATTTTACTGTTCATGATGGTGTCGTGACGTTCATCACCTCACCTTCGACCTTTAGCGATAGTATTTTCTAACCTCGCAAATACCAACCTCAAGAGAAAGCCCATCCCGCTCGGCAAGAAATTTGCATAAAATACTTCCTAGTAAAATGTTAAGCAGGGGGAGAAATAGCGTTCCCTTTTGACTCGTTTGCGTGCTTCCGAACCCGACGCTTCGGCAAGAAACGCATTGCAAATTTGACATTTAGATTTTAACCCCCTCAACGGAGATATCCTCTAATCTTGGTTTTGCGTGATAATCTAATATGGCCTTTAATCGCTCGGAAATCGATAAGGGCCTCAACCTTTGAATTAGCAATAATTCCATCATATTATACCCCTGTTAGTTACAATCACTGTCCTTTCTGTTCGTGCAAAAGTTCATGCCACAACAACAGCCGGCATATTCTACATATGTATATCTTGAATAAGCGTGCAGCAGTAAGTATCCACAGCCTTGGATTTGAAGAATTGAATACCATATGATGCGATACTTTGCACTACAGTCCTAACATGTGTATATATTTGAAATTTGACGAAGTTTTGAAATTTCTTTATTGTTTTCAATAAAGAACCTTCGTAATCCAAAATGTAACCCCTCCCCCCCCCCTTCCACCCAACCACAGAATTTTTTTATTTACGTTTCGGTAATCGGTACAGTAAAAATCCGTCCGTCCATCAACCAAAGCCTCTTCCCAAGCTACTGGACTGAAAATTTGATGGGGTATGGCATAGAATGCTGTGGCAAAAATTACATGAAATGAATGTCAGTACGAAGCTCGTGAACATCCTTGCGTCTTTGTATCAGTTTTTTTTTTTTTTTTTTTTTTTTTTTTTTTTTTTTTTTTTTTTTTTTTTTTTGTGGGGGTTAATGAGGAAGATACATGACCTTTTGCTATCCTTGAGGTTATTTTACAGGAAGATGTACTGTCGCAGCTGCTGTTTTCCCTATTTGTATCGGATCTTGATTCTTTCCTTTCAAGTAGAGGCGTAGGGGGAGAAAACTTAGTTGGGGCAAAAGACATACTCTCCTTGCAGTACGCGGATGATTGGGCTCTATTTGCATAGAGTTTTTCTGGCATGCAAAAAACCTTGAAAATTTTTGACGAATAATGTCGTATCAACTCCTTATCAATAAACTATGATAAATCCAATGTTCTGACTTTTAGCAAAATAGGCAGCTTCAAAACTATTTTTTTCTAATGTGGGGCGCGACAAATCACGACTGCTCGAGGGTATACTTATCTGGGAGTTGAAACTTTTAGAGAAGTTGGGATTTAGTCTATAGAATGGAATACTTGCAATAAGAATGCGGAGCAACGTAGCGCAAAGGTAGTATCTTCATCTCCAAAAACCTCTAAAAACTTGTTAAATGACTTTTTTTGTCATGCTAGCCGTTAAATAGCATTCTCATAAAATGTAAATATTTTTTAATCATACTTGGCATTATATATGAAAACATGAATGGGTAAATGAATTTATTCCGACATTTTTAGACGGCTGAGACATTTTTGAAAGTTGAGCTTTTTTAGGAGATATTCCCCAATTGTGTACTTCTATTGGTTGTTTTGCCAGAAAAATATGTTTTACCTCAAAATTTATATTGTAGTGAGATTCTGCAGGAAATCCGTCAGGAACCTGACGAGGCAACTAAGGCGACATTAGGTAAATGTGAGATTTTGTTAT